>VDFB02336830.1:0-30497 GCA_007258455.2 Sequoia sempervirens | reverse complement strand
GAACCAATCTCTCCGGAGGTTCCCGAAGACCATACTGGAGTTTTACGCGCATATATCACCAAGTTGCCATCATTCTGCATGCTTAACTTGCACGAAGCGGCGCCTCCTTTTCCCTCTGTTCCCGACGCCCACAACACTTTAACAGTGTCTTCATACAAAACCAGGTTGCAGTCATGTTGCATTACGAATATATATTGTGCGTACTTGAGAGACTGTCCAGCTGACAGGGAGTGCCCGCCATTCAGCCTAGCAAGGGCAGAGCAATGATTTGCAAGTGTAATGAATACTAGCAGCCCCACAATTGTAGAGATTTTCCCCATTTGATTGATCTTTTGTGTATAACTATAAGTTTACTGTGATTGATGAAGTTTATGGTAGAGTGGCTGCTATTTATGGTTGCACTTATCGGTGTGCCTGCCCCATGTTCTTCAACCACGCTCACTGTAAAGGTCATAATAGTCAAAATTTGGCCAATAAAATTAAAATAATTGCCTACTACTTTTTTAAACCACATTCACTTTAAAGGTCTCGGTCAAATTTTGACCAATAAAATGAATTAAGATATTACAGAATATAATATTTAAAATACAGTATAATTGTAAATCTGATTACCACGGAGAAAAACTGAGGAACATTAAAGTGTACGATGGCAATCTTAACGTTGTTTTGTATTACTACTGGCGAAAGTATAACTATCCTTATCATTATCATCCTGATGTGGAACGCTCTAGTGGAGGTTAGCCAGTCAATCCTTTCCTGAATAACCAAAGCCCGCCCACTGTATAATTGTAAATCCGATAACGAGATTATCCATGTCAATGTGAATTTCAAATATTCTTACATGCTACCAAGGAAATAAGTGTGGATGTAATTATGTTGAATGTTTGGATTGACACCGTTTGTTTTTCTTAATTAGTTAGTCGATTTTTTCTAATAAAATCTTTATTGTTAGTCCCTGTCTTTATAAAGGCTGAGACTAGGGGAGAGGGGTCTATAGTGGAGCACCCTAATTTCGCGTTTTTCAAAATCCTACGTGAAAATTTCAAATCACTCCCAATTCTGTACAACAGTTTATTTGGCAACTCATGTGCTTCTATATTTTGTTTTAGGGCCACATCATCAAGTATGATGTCACATCAGCATGTTTTTTGTTGAGATATCCAAAAAATCCCAAAAAACTAGTGAGACCAATAGTGGTGCACTAAGTCATGTTTTATTGGTGCGCTGATGTGGCATCACATGATTTGTCACTTTGCATACTTTATGGATAAAAAGTGTTTTGCAATTTGATAATAAAATGCTCCACTATGGGGTCCACTGAGGACTACTTCTATCCCCATATTGGAACCTGCTCCATTATGGACCCCTCTCCCCTAATGTTTTCACTCCATTTCTTTTATTAATCTTAACTAGAAAATGGCGTCCCAAAATATTTCCCATGCTCTTTAATGTTTTGAATTTTTTTAACTAATATTCTAATTTTCTAATTGACTCGTTGTTTTCACCTGAGGTTTTTCATTTTCCTGGAAGAAAATTTATTTACAGCTAATAGTGTTTGAAAGATTCTTATGTTGCATTTAACCTAAAATTTCATAGTTGTTTTTTGGATGGACAGCTGGGATTCACAAACTTATCTGAATCATTCATATCGTAATTAATATAAAACTTTTCTAATGTTTAATTTTTACTGTTTAAGTGCCTTCCAAACCACACACAAGGTGGCATTCATTAAAAACATCAGCAAGGCGTACCTTCGGAATAGAAGAGGCTGTGACTGGTCATTGTGCTAAAAAGGCAAGTATTTGTGCTTAGTATTCATACAGAGTGGTACAATTTCTAATGGAAATAGATTATGTGTTAAACATGTATTAATTCTCCTTTGGTATTAATGCAGCGAAAGGTTCCTCTTATGTCACAAGGTGGACTGCAACAACTACACATCTTCATTTTCGTATTCGCCCTTTTTCATGTCTTGTTAGTCCCTGACTCTATACAGGCAGAGACTAATGCTTTCCACTCCACTTTTTTTGTATTAATCTTCTAATTCACTTCTACAGTGAAGCCCTGTAGGTAGTTCAAATGCCAAATATATTTGCTTCTGACTGTTTATAAGTTGTCCGTTAAATAAGGTAGCTAGTTCAGCTGCGTGTAATCTCTTGCCAATTCTCTTGGTGTCTTGTTCAACCATTGAAGAAACCTTGGATAGTTCCATCCGCTCACGATTGTCAACACAAAAGCCCGTAGAAAAGAGAGTTTTGCTAGAGCATAACTATCCATCACCCAGATTTCTCTCAATTATACATCTCTTGTTCTCAACGGATGACGAGATTAAATAACAATAACTAGAATGTTTTGATTTACTACTTGCGATGAAGTGTACAAGTAGAAAAATTGAAGTAGCCATCGTTATTATCTACATCTAGATGATATTGAGAATGGTCATCGTCATTCTCTTTCTAAAGGAATTATGGGCATATATTATAGGGGCTTCACTCTAACAAAAACTTTATACATTAAATATTAAAAAAAATAAAAATTTATACAAGATTTAAATAAGTAGATATTAAATTTAAAATCAAGATGTTCTTTTTTCATTAAGGAATCATATATCTTAAAGATTGTTTTTGAGGGGCTACTTTTATGTTATTTATTTTCATAATTCATTTTATTGGGCTTTCCTCTTTTCATAACCTATTGAAACTAGCTATTTTAATAGAGATTAATAAATTTCATCCAATAGGGAGTCTAAAATATTTGATTCAATACCCTATTTATTTGCCTATGTCAAACCTAGTGACCAAACAACATTACTAGAACTAAAAGGAGATAAAATGGATAGTGAAGTCGTAGTGAATTTGGATTGACTAGAATAGGAGAAGTAGAAGACTTTTGTATACCCAATGACCTTACTAAAGAGGAACTACCAAGAACATTAACATTTTCCACTTCTACAACCTTGACAACCTATAAACAATTGTTATAGGGGAAAACCAAACAACATCAACATAACATGGATAGGGAGGAGTTAATTGAACCTTTGATTGTGTTTGTATTGTTGTTTTTCCAAACAACTACATAATACTTTTGGTTTTGGAGAGTCCAAAAAGTAAAAGCTATCACAGTTCTCAAAATATTTTAGCTCCAAACACTTCACAACTAAATGCAACGAGAATGCACCTTTCCACTAGGTCTTTTTTTGAATATATTTGATTTTCTTTCTTTGTAATTCATAGTTACATGTCCAACTTGAAAACAACTCCAAAATTTGAGTGCAAGTCTCATAATCCATGACTTGTTTCCAAATACCTCTACCTTGAACCAAAAATAATCTTATAAACCTTTCAAGATATTTACCTCCATGTAGATCTCCACAAAGTAAAGTGAATCAAACCAACAATTTCTAGGTTTAGAGTAAAATATATTTGCAAAAGATGATTCCAATCCTTTGAAAGAACAAATCCATCCAAAACTAAAGAGGTGGGTAAGGCAACCTCACCCAAATCAACACAATATATAAGGTTTACATCACTAGGTTAAAAGGTAGGAACCATGGCTTAACCAAGAAAACATGGTTATCCTAGAGCTAAGGACTAGGCTTCTAAAATAAAATAAAAACCTATCTTCATGTGATTTACAAAGAAAAACCAAAAATCCTTGAGCCATAGGATATATTTCTATTGAATACTTAATGCTAGTGTTTCGTTTCATAAAATTTCATGCATGCAAATTGGGTAAACAACAAAAAAAGAAGTGAAGTTACAAATCAATCATGTTGGTGACTAGAACTAAAGCTCCACAAATCCTAGAGGATAGAATCAAAACCTAAGGCCAAGAAAATATTAACCTCTAATGATTAGCTAAAATTCATGATTAGACAATGGAAACATCAATACTAATTCACAAGAGAGGGTGACTTTTCTTCACTCTTCAAGTTTTGCTAGATCTAGGACAAAATTCCTTGGGGTTAACTACAAGGAGATTAAAGATAAATGAAATGACTCATTGACTCTTCAAATAAAAATTACCTTATGAATATAAAACCCCCAAGAATTTTTCACTTATCTTTTAGTTTGTTGGTTTAGTGATATCAAGGCATACAACCTATTTTAAGAAAATGATTTATATATATATATATAGACAACTAAATATGTACAAATTTTTATACTTAATAATATGTAATTCAAGAAAATACTTCATACATGACTAATGAAACATAAATGTATAACCTTCTCAAGATAAATTCATATATGGGATCCCATGAGATTTTGTAGGACTAAACCTTCAAGTTATGAAAGCTTGTAAAATAAGTAAAAAAAATAATAATATGAAAGGATTGTATTATTTAAATTTAAATTTAGTTTGACAAAAGAATTGATTGTAGATATTGGAAGCTTCATTCAATCGATAGAGTTAAATTTCAAATGTGAAATTCACTTAGATATATAAAACTTATGCCCACTATCATGATATGATTTAGGAATAGAAAGATAAATAGAATAAGCATCCAGAATAAGACACACTTTAACAATCCTTGAACAACCACATGCATTTCATATGTTATGGTGAAAAGGAAACTAATCACACATAACATTCATGCTATCAACTATAGCATCATCTAGAAGAACATATAACTCCTAAAATACACAATAATATTTTGGAGACACTCAAGCCAGTGAGAAGTCATGCAATAAGGCCATTTTCCCAATGACTTACAACATATTCATGCATTTAAATTGAAACACTGACTGTAAGGTTTGACACCCTAGATTATATAGTAAATAGAAGACACACAAAGAAGTTCTCACAACAAAAATTCAACTGACCCCTCTTACATCTAAAGCTATTACATTTTCCTCAATTCATAGACCCACAAGGCACATGTGCCATATTTTGTGCTAAACTCTCATGCATTACATCAGTGTAGTCCTCTAATAGCTTTCTACAACAATCAATCTTCTATTATAAAAATATAGCATCCAATCCAATCATGCAGATGAAGAATGACTATATAGTGGACCTAAACATGTGAAATTATAAATCTACAAGGGAATGTGGCATACATTAGACAAATTTATCCTATGAATTCTATGACACCATCCACAATCTTGTAAACAATCATGCAAATGAAAAGTTGAGTTTTAGTGGTTATTGAACACCACCATACTCTCTGCTAGAAAAGCCAGATTAAGGAAAAGAAATACTATGTGCCTTGGTCATGGTCCAACCAAAACCCTGCCTTTACATTTATAAATTAACATTAATTTTCTTACAACACTTTACATAAATAATATCTAAAATAAATAAAAAATAATAAACTTGTAAATTTTTCCAAAAATTATATCAGACATTAATTTAGTGCTCCATATTATATTTATTTAAATTTATTTTTTTAACTTTATTTAATTAATAAAATTGTAAGTTGATACTAAGATACAAACCAATTTTTCTAGGTAATGACACATAAATAATAATAGATTAAGGATAATTATCCAAGAATGGATCCATAAGGTGTAAATAGAAAATACTTTATTTGTGCTTCTTACTGGAATCTAGAGTAGTGATTTAATGGTGACACACAACCATCTATTTCATCAGATTAGATTCCCTCATAGAGCTCATAAGCTTTTTTAATCTTTCCACTCTACTGAAAACCCTATTCATATTTCATTCCCAACATAAAAATCTTATTTTATTTTTGAAAAGAAAACCCGAACTCAAAACCTGTTGTTGGTTGACAACACATCTCAACTTTGCATCACTCCCAATATTTAATAAAATTTGTTTCACATTCTATTAGCATCCATGCAGCTTTTAATTTCTCCTCTAACAAATCTCAATAAATATATTTTTAGTTTATTTTGCAAATACAAGCACCCTTAACACTTGCTGCAAGCTTTAAATAAAAATAGTCCCATTTTAAATAAATTGTACCAAAAACTATGTGTGATAACTTTACACTTACGAGATGTGGCAAAAAAAGTACATTTATTTGTTGTGTACCAAGAACATTGTAGGCCAATCTAAGGCTCTTTCATGTGATTTTTATTTTTAATCATGATAGGCACAATATGTGTGTTTGTTTCGTTAATATTCCATAGAGGGAAATGGCATATTAGTGTGTTGTTTAAGTAATTATGGTGAAGAGATTGAATTCCATGGAGAGGAAGTATGAGGTGAGGGATACTGATAAGATTTTGTAATGGTCTGAGCCTCCACTACAACAGGATGGCTTTCCTCTCCCACTCCAAGGGCTTTCACCTACAATGCTCTCTATAGATTACATATTGAATTTAAGGAGGAGGGCGCTCAAAATTAAATGATCTGAATGTTTCCCATTGAATTCACACATCTAAAACTCTTAATTAAATGATCAGAGTTCCTACAAACAAGTAAATTCCTACAGTGCCACCTGTTAAAAGCAATAAACTAAAATCCAAATTCTAGTACACTAAAAAAAAAAAACTCAAATTTAATAAACTGTGATTATATTCATAGAGAGGCAGAGAATATAAACTTTGTATTTTCTCAGAAAATATGCTGTAAATTGTATTCACCCTTTATTGATTAAAAAAAGAAAATAAATTCCTATAGTGCCACAAACAAATAAATAAATTCCTATAGTGCCACCTGGGGCTTTATTTTTCAAACACAAATCCTTCATTCAACAAATAAAAACATACTATTTGAAAATTAAATAAAATACAACAAAAAAAATCCTATGGCATGTAGATTCCCAAATAAAATACTAATTGGAACCATTGCAAGTGACTTACCTCAAGATTCTACACAATTCGTGTTGTCCTATCATTGATGGAAATGAGAAAAATTAGGGAGAGTTTGCAGGAAAAATATTATAGAACCATATCAAAGAATCTATTTCTTTGAGATGAGATTGAGCCAAAAATAATCTCCCTACAGGTGTTGCTTCAACTGATTTATAGTAGGCAAAAATTAAATCTAGAAATATCATATTCTTGAGTTGGAGACAATATTTTTACAGTATTTTAAACCAAAATATTGATTGGAGTTAAAATTTGTTTTCATCCTTAAATTTGAAATCTGATTTGATTCAAAGATCAGATTTTATCTAATATGAATGCATTTATTGCATTCTATTTCTTAGCTTGTATTCTAGTGAACTTTATTAGGTAGGAGACATGTTTATGGCATGAGACAGGTTTCCGGCCAAAACTCCACACAATATATAGATAATGAGCTAATAAAGGTGGATGAATATGATTTGTATTTCATTTACATTAGTTAGTTATAATAAAGTAATTATCTCAAATCCATGAGATGATAGTAATTTTCTTTCAAAAGACTTCATATAATGTAATGACTTTTCAAATGGAAAGTATCTCAAATATATATAGTTAGAGTGCATTCTCTATTGAGAGGTTAGCCCCTCAAAGTGTTGTTGTAGAGATAGTAAAAAATAAAATCTCTAATTTAAGAATATTTATGAAAATTCAAGTTTATTTATCTTGTAGGTTCATTACAAGTGGCTTCAAATCTCTTTCTTAGATTTTTTTTATAAGAAAACTCACTACTAGTTTAGGGCCTTCTATAACTATCCATTATATGGTCTCACCTCTCCCTAAAGGTATTTTAGTGATTAGAAGGTGATTCCATCTATAGTCACACTAAACCTCTCAGAGGTCACATGCTTAAATTAGGTTCCTATCAAGCTATGCTCTTATGTTGGCTAGGCTTGTTGAGAATAAAAAATGTCACTCAATGAAAATTGAATGGCTTCTCCTTATTTAAATCTAAAAAGGATGTGTAAAATTGTGGCAGTAAACCCACCATTATTCATATGCTATCTTCAGAAGACATGGTAGAGAAAGAGATCAATGGGACATGTTTTAATAATGATAAAAAAATAAGGAAAATGTCAAAATTTTCTAGAGAAATGCTTGCATGTCATTAATGTTGATGTGTTTTTTATGCACTTCTCAACACAGGTGATGCATAGGTGCATCACCTCTCTTGAAAGACAATCTTCCATAATCAAATTGAAAAACACTATCCCAAGGTCTCTAATGTCAGGTCTTGATAGTGCTTGGAATCTGAGTTGGTTGATGTGATTTTCTAGTAATCAGAGGACGGTCTTATAGATGAGTTACAAAGTGTGGGAAGTTGGGTCTGCAAATGCAATTTCAAAGTGCTAGAAGTTAATGAATAAGGTTTGTCCACTGAAAACAACAAGCTGAAACCCACCAAGTTAGTCTCATTTAGCTTCATGGTGATCCTTGGAATCCTAAACTAACAAAGAGTTAAAAGAAACAACAAAAGGGAAAGGGTTGAGAAAGCTATTCTAAGTCTAAGCTACAAATGAATAGTAACAATTATGGCTGCTACAGTAGACAAGTTTCCTAAGTTGAGCTTTCTTTGACCAAGAGAAACCTACAGCTACACAAAACTAGTGCAATCTTATAAGGTCTAATGATTTTTAGATTGCACATACACATCATGAACATGCAATTGAACTATGTTGCATCAATAACATAAAGAAGCCCAGACTAACTTTGCATAGTAGTTGTCATAAACAAGTGCTAAAAGTATGGGCTGAAAGCTCATCAAATACTATAACAGTAACATCATTATAACAACCATTCAAGAAACTACATACCAAAACTAACTTGGAAGTAGAACCATGCATGCATAATGAACAAACTCAAAAGAAACACCCATAAATGATGCAATTTTGCTCTCTATTATTTTGGAATTCCTTTACACCAGTTCTCCAACCATTTACAAATGAGGGGAAAGTGCCTATTTATAGTTTTCCAAATACCAAATGAATGGCTAGGATTAATTTGAATTGTGTGGCTCAAATTTTCTCTACACTAGGGTTTCACCTACCCCATAATATTCAACAATTTAAAATACAACCTTTGTCTTTTCCCTATTTTGTCTTTTGTGGCTAGTCATCGAGTAATTTTGTCCTCTATTGATTTCCCAAGTGATATAGCTGCTAAAATTCATTCCTTTAAAAAGCTAAGTATTTCACTTGGTGTGTGTTTGCACATCCTCTTTGGACCAATAAAAGTACCATGTTTTCAGCTTTTATCATAGTTTGGATCATGATTCCATGAGACAACTCTTGACAGACTACGGCTGTTTGTTTGGAGGAGGGTACGCCTTTTCTCCCCCACCACCTCTGCGACTCACCCTTGTAGTTTTCACCTAATTCTAAATAGGAGATCCGAATGTTAGTTCGGTTTTTGATAGGTGCTAGGGGAGAGGTGAGCATAAATGAATAAAAAGAGTACTGTGCTTTTTCCTGTTCACCTTTCCTTAATGGATCTCCTGGCTGGACTCAAAAGAATAATAGACTCCTTTAATCTTGTATACATGAACCCTATATACAAGTCGTGGAAAACATTAGCCAAATCATAGCAACTCCTTTGTTAGATCAACTCATGTATCATTAAAAGATCATATTATCTTACTCATTGTTCCACATTTGGAGCCTATTTGGACTATAAAAATTCAAAGTGGTTTAGTGGTGGCTCTCGCTTAGTCGCATGGACGGAGAGGAAAAACTCTGGCAGCAGCCGATGGGTGGTAGATGGACAGACACGGATGATGTGGAGGATGATGGACAACTTGCTACTAGGGGTGGAATAAAATGATCTTAGAAAGATTCTCAGCAAGTGAAATGGACGAAGGGATGGACACAGTAATGGATGCCGAGTAGTGGACATAGAGAAGTGGATAGATAGGTGATGGAGGGACAATGGATGAGGAGGATAGGAAGGACAGTGGATGGATAGATGAAGGAAGGAGGGATGGACAACATGGATAAAGAATGGAGGAAATAATGGTGGATGGAATGGGTGGAAATGGAATGGAATCCTACGGGATGAAAATGGAGGGATGGTGGCCCACAAGGAAATTTCCCATAGACAACAATAGATGGATGAAAACCCACAAAGAAAGTTCCCATGGATGGCAACAGAGGGACGGTGATGCACAAGGACATTTTCCACAGATAACAACGGAGGGCCAACGACCTGCAAGGAAAGTTCCCATGGACAGAAATGGAGGGATGAAAAATGGTGGACAAACGGGTGACAGATGGCGGAGGGACGGCAGATGATGGACGATGACCCACAAGAAATGTTCCCATAGAAGGCAACAAAGGGATGACGGCCCATAAGGAAAGTTCCCACAGATGACAATGGAGGGACGACGACCCATAATGAAAGTTCCCACGAACAAAAATGGAGGGATGATGACCTACAAGGAAAGTTCCCATGAATGGAAATAGAGGGATGGTGGCCCACAAGGAAAGTTCCCAAGGATGGCAACAAAGGGATGGTGGCCCGCAAGGAAAGTTCCCATGGATGGAAAGAAAGGGATGATAGTCCACAAGGAAAGTTCCCACAGATGGTAATGGAGGGACAATAGCCTAGATGGAAAGTTCCCACATTCGGCAATGGAAGGATGGTGGCCTGCAAGGAAAGTTCTCAACTTCACAAAACCTAGTAAATTTGAGATTTTTCAATTTTAGCGTGTGGGAAAAGGGGTAGAAAGAGTGCCAAGAAATATTTCCTTAAGATTTGACTCATTTTGAAAAATGCAAAAATTTGGAATGTAGGAGCCAGAGGGTCCACCACCCTTTTGAAAATGGAAATGAGCGCACACAACAACTTGCACACAACGACCTGCAAGGAAATTTCCACAATGTCTAAACACATGGAAATTTTGATTCAAACCCCTTTAGGCATGTGAAGACATTCATTTGATGGTCCCTAGATGATGAAAACTTAAATTTTGCACCCATTCCAGAGGGTTGTTGTCCTTTTGAAAATGATAATGAGCACAAGGCGACTCGCATAGGGTGGCCCACAAGGAAAATTTTGAAACGGCCATAGAGGGACAATGACTCGCAAGGAAAGTTTTGAAACAGCCACGGAGGAATGGCAACCCACAAGGAAAGTTCGTAAACAACCATGAAGGGATGGTGACCCACAAGGAAAGTTCCCAAACGGCCACTGAGGGATGGCGACCTGCAACAAAAGTTCCCAAACAGCCATGAAGGGACAATGGCCAATAAGGAAAGCTCCCAAACAGCCAAAGAGGGATGACGACCTACAAGGAAAGTTCCCAAACAACCACAAAGGGATGGTGCTTTGTAATGATATTTTTCCAACTTCCCAAAACTCAACGAAACCTTGGAAGTTCACTTAGGGATCACGAAAACATCCCAAATATATAGGAAACTTGTCCCCAAAGTAAAAAAATGAAGGAAAAAGTGAAGCAAGCGACTAGGGACCAAGTCAATAGGAGCAAAGCAAAAAGAAGAAAAAGGAAGGGGGGGCCTTTTTTCTCTCTCATATTCAAATGTCTCAAGTAAAATGAAGGGCAGGGAATAGTGTTTATAGGCCAATTGCCATTAATGGCATGCATTGATTTCTTGGTACGACAAACCTGGATTAGGTGAGATGTGGAAACCCACACTCGTTTGGATGCTTGGTCAAGGCTCAGATGGAGAAACTAAGTGTGGATCCTACCATGCAAGTGGAAGTTAGGTGTCATTTGTACTCAGTGGAAAAACATGAGTGGCAACTCGCATGAGGTGACCCACAGTTGTGGTTCCACGAGGCTTGGAGGACACTAGGGCAACGGATGAAGGGAAACCTGTAGGGGCATTTCCGCGAAAGAAAAAGACTTAGCAAAAATTAGGTAGGTGAATCTGGTCAAGGGGAATTTGATCATTTTAAGGTAGGTGACCCACTTGGACTCGAAAACAAGGGTGCACAAAACAAGATGAGGTGACGACCCATCAGGGGAAAAAAAAGGGCGTCCCTGCCAAAGGCGGGGTGTGTGTGTAAAACATGCACAACAAATGGCGACTCGCTGGGGAAATGTTCTAGAGCATTTTGATGACAAACTAGAATCACAAACCTAGATTCTTTGGTTTTTATCTTCAAGCTAGAGAAAACAAACCAAACACCCAATGAAAGGTTCACAACCACTAGTCAACCCAGCCTTCAGTATGCTGAAAATTCAAGTGTGTGCAAATGAGTTAATTCCCATCCTTCAGTTGCTATAGGAACTGAAGCTCTGTCAAGTTGATCTACATAGTTTATTCTAACTCCAAAAGCATCTTGGACATTGCCTTGCTGCCAGTCAGGTTTCCATAGGCCTGATGAGGTTGTTACTAGGATTCCCCCGAGCATTGCTCTACTATCGGTCGGGGGTACATAGCCCCGGTAGAGTTGTTTGTAGCCTCCTAATAGGTTAAATTTTCTTTCTTTCTTTTGATTTTCAATTTTTTTCTTCTATATTTTGTTTCTCTTCTTTTGATTCTCTTTTCAATTCTTTTATTTCAACCTGCAAGTAGTGAAGCTTGCACTCAAGGCTGAGAATCACAATGGCGTTGAAGCAAAATTTTAGATTTTTCATGTAACTCGACTTCACAAAGGACCTAAAAAGACCTCTGGATTCTTAAAGTGTGTAAAAGATATAATATTTTAGAATACATCAGATTCAGACTGAACCCACGACTTATCATCTTTGGACCAAACATTCAGATTACTTAACACTAGCAGAAGATCCTCACCGTCCACTCTAAAACTTGATTAGAGTTTGATGATGAAATACATAGAACAACCCCAAGCAATAAGACTGGTTTTTGTGCACATAGATTTTCCCAACTAAAAGTATAGAGGGGCCCCAAGTAAAGTAGTAGCAAATTGGAAGAAAACAAGAAGCAAATAGAAAGCAAGCACCTAAACTAGCCAAAGCAAGCAAGCAAAAGAAAATGAAAGAGAAACTAATCAAAAGAAAACTAACCTATGGAAAACCAACTAATCTAATGAAAGAAGGAAAGCGAGACTATATACATGAACCTGAGGTATGTACATGAAACCTACACTACTCAAAACAGGCTATGTACAAAGATATTTAACAAGCACTATGTTGAAGCAAGGAAAACTAAAATTTATGATTGTAGGATTTCGTAATGCATGCACAAGTAGAAGGGAAACCATTATAGTTCTTAACCATGCAGATTCATCTTTATATTCAAAAAAATGAAGTTCAACACTACAACATTCAAATTCAATCACACATTCAAAAAAAATCAACAATTAAGGTAGTTCATTAAACCCATGGTTAATCCATAAGCACATACATCTCCCCTCATCCCCATAATCAAAATAAAAATGCAATTATAAATATTCATAGGAGAAAGGAACAATAGAACTTGGATGTCAACATGCAAAGGTGGTAGTGTTTGACAGTTGAGAGCAAGCACTGCATCCTCAATCGTTGCATTTATAGCCTCAGGTGGGCGAATTGGATGGTGCAACATCTCTAATCTTGAGCTTGCATAGGGCTAGGAATATGGGGCAGCACACACCTCTTCCAATCCCCTAGTGGGATCTGTAACCTTTGGCTATTATTCAAAGAGATATACTTCATCTTTCTAATTTTCCATAGTCCAAACCTCTTGTTTGATATCTTCAAGAGGCAATGCATTGTCCCATCTCCTTTCCCTAGAATTGACCTTAATTTTATGATGTCTAATGTCAGAACATGATGGCATGGATGAATCTGTCCTAATGTAGCTCCCCGAACATGTAAGAGGATCAACAATGGTCAATGGAGTTGGACTCCTAGTTTCCTCTTCTAGTTGGTCAGGTCTATCATACTTGCTGGAAGCCATCAAAAAACCCTCACCTCGGTCTTCTTCTCTTTGCAGTCCATGTATTTCATCATGACATTCACTTGTCTCCTCTCATTCATTGTCGCTATAGATAGAGAAGGAACCCCTCTCCCACTCTAGAGGCTCCAATGTTTCATGAATGGGAGGTTCAGGTAGTATTTCTTCATCGCTACCATCTTATGAAATGTACTCTTCTTCTGCATCACTATACCTTTGTGGTACAATCCTAGGTGGGAAGAAAATAGCAAGAGACATCGGCCCATCAAGGGGATCGATATATGATGAGCGCTCCACCTCCAGAAGTCTCATAAAGCCTATCATCCTTCACGTATAAGTTCTCTTCAAGAGGGAAAGGTTATTTATGTCCTATGGATAGATTTTCCATGCATTTTTCTTCATCGTTTGAAGGCTCAAGATTGTGTCGCTCCTTTTCCGTTGTTGTCCAAGCATCCGGGCTGGGCTTAGGATCATTTCTCGAAGCATATATGTCTACTTGAATTCCTACTCCTTTAAGTCCTCTGCCTGTTCCCAACAACCTAGAGGCAGCACTTCTTAATGCCCTCCCTCCTCCTCTCAGCCTTGACTGCCCGGAAGGTCCTGGGAAGGAGCTGAACCCAGTGTTTCTGGAGCCCTTGCCATGGCAGCACGCCCTCTGCCATCCCACTTCACAAACGGCTCTGCAACCAACTCTGAGGTTCCCAGGACAGCCATCCTTCCACCAGCAGTCCCGCCTCATTGTTGTCAGCATGCCATCCGGCCTTCCCCGTTCCAGATCCCGACTGCTCACCCGCGCCAACCAATCTCCACCCGTCCTGATCCTCAATCCTTCTGATTTCACATCTCTGCTGGCTGCCTGGCCATACCTACTTACAATTCTTTATTCCCATCTCTCACTTCAATACCGAAATCGAGCCTTTTTAACAAAGAAAGGCCCCCCGCTTCCTCCCTAGTGGAATTTTCATTAAGTCTTCTTGTTGCCCCAAGGAAATCAACTTCTTTCTCTTGAATTCGAGCTTTATTGTTTGTCATCCCAACACTATCTACTTTGGGACTTCTTTTCTCATCTTCCCTATGTTGTCCTCTAGATGTTGATAGCTCTCCCACCTCACAGGATGACTTTTCTTCATTGGGAGTTGGCTGCTCCAACTTGTTCAAAAAACCCTTGACATGGGTGATGATGCTCAAACACGATGGGAAAGTAAATTTTGAATGTGGTGCATTTTGGAATCTACACCAACTAGACATCAATACCTCCTCCAATCTTGGTTCATTTTCACTTCCCAAATATTCTTGGATCAACTTCGTAAATGCCTTAGCTACCATCTTAATCATTTCCTCTTCTAGGTCTGCAAGAGCCAAGAGTTGATATATTTCCCAAAAGGGAATTTCTCCTTACAAGACTCTTTAATTTTTCTCAAGAAAGTTAGACATCCCAATTCATTATTCCTATGAGTGCAATGGATTCTACACTTATCTACCAATGCAAATTGCTATAATGGTCTCCTCAATCTTCTATTCAAATCTGCATGTAGTTGAGTGATGTTGATTTGCACATGCTACTCCATTTCAACTTAGATTTTGTTTGCCTTCAAAACTTTATAATTTTAAAATTCTAGCATTTAAAGAGATCTCCTTATCTCAATTTTTTACTTCAAAGTGGTCTTTTCAACTACCAACCTTCAGCTTTGTAGCCTCAACATGCTAGCCCTCCCTCTAGCTTCAGTTATCTTGATGTATTTTTTATGCACTTCTCAACAAAGGTTATCCATAGGTGCATCACCTCTCTTGAAAGAAAATATTCCAAAATCAAATTACATAACACTATCCCAAGGTCTCTAATTTCAGGTCTTGATAGTGCTTGGAATCTTAGTTCGTTGATGTGATTTTCTTGTAATCATAGGATAGTCTAACAGATAAGTTACAAAGTGTGGGAAGTTGGGTTTGAAAATGCAATTTCAAAGTGTTGGAAGTGAATGAATAGGGTCTATCCACTCAAAACAACAAGCTGAAACTCACCAAGTTATTAGCTTCATGGTGATGCTTGGAATCCTAAACTAACAAAGAGTTAAAAGAAACATCAAAAGGGAAAGGGTTGAGAAAGTTTTTCTAAGTCTAAGCTATGAATGAATAGTAACAATGGTGGTTGCTACAATAGACAAGCTTCCTAGATTGAGTTTTTCTTGACCAAGCAAAACCTAGAGCTACACAAAACCAGCACAATCTTCTAAGGTCTATTGATTTTTACATTGCACACACACATCATGAACATGCAATTGAACTAGGTTGCAACAATGACATAAAGAAGCCTAGGCTAACTTTGTACATCAGCTTATCATCAACAAGTGCTAAAAGTATGGGTTGAAAGCTCATCAAATATTATACAACATCAACATCATTATAGCAACCATTCAAGAAACTACATACCAAAACTAACTTGGAAGTAGAAACATGAATGCATAATGAACAAACTCAAAAGAAACACCCATAAATGATGCAATGTTGTTCTCTATTGTTGCATAATTTATTTACACCAGTTCTCCAACCATTTACAAATGAGGGGCAAGTCTGTATTTATAGTTTTACAAAGCCCAAATAAATGGATAGGATTAATTTGCATTGTGTGGCTCAAATTTTTTGTACACTAGGGTTTCACCTAGCCCACAATATTCAACAATTTAAAATACAGCTTTTTTCTTTTTCCTATTTTGTCTCTTAGTGGCTAAACATAGTAGTGATTTTGTCCTCTAGCTAATTTCCCTTTTGCTATAGCTAAAACTGTTCAAAAGCTACTCTTTTACTTGGTGTGTTCGCAAAATCCCTCAATCAATCAAGTATACCTTGTTTGCATCATTGTTAAATGGATTAGATGATCTGATGAGATAGCTGCTCATGAATCGTGATTGTTTGTTTGGAGGGAGGAAACAACCACTCCCCCCCACCACCTTCAAGGCCACCCTTTGTAGTTTTGTCACTGACTTCCTTGCATAGGCCTCCTTCTAATGTTAGCTTTGTTGATGGGTGCTAGGGGGAGAGGTGAGCATAAAATGAATGGCGAAAGGAGCAATGTGCTTTCTCCTTGTTTAGCTTTCTCAATGGGCCTCCTTGATAGACCTGAGGTAGGTTCCTTGAATCCCGCATACATGAAGTGTTGTATGTGATTTCATATGAAAATCAAGGAAAACATTGGTCAAATCCTGCAAACTCCTTGTTAGATCCACCCATGCATTATTAAAAGATCATAATATTCATCATTATTCCACATTTGGAGCTCATTTGGACCATAAACATTAATGTGGGTTTAGAGGTGCAGGTTTCCCCTAGGTCAAATAAATGATGGATGGATAGCGAACAACCGACAGCTTGTGGACAACAAACAATGGATGACCTTGCACAGGGGAAAATCAGCAAGCAATGGATGATGGAAAAACAATGAACAATGAATGTTAGGTGGTGGAAGAATGATAGATGGTGAATGGATGGGTGATGGAGTGATTATGGACGACAGATAGAGGAGCAACGAATGTTAGAGGGATGACAAAGGACAAACAGTTGCAGAGGGATGACAACCCACAAGGAAATTTCTCATAGATGACAACAAAGGGATGACAACCCACAAGGAAAGTTCCCACAAAAGAAAATAGAGGGACAATGACCCGCAAGGAAAGTTCCCATGGACAACAATGGAGGGAGGATGACTCACAAGGAAAGTTCCCATAAAGGACAATGGAGTGATGGCGGCCCACAAGGAAAGTTCCCATAGATGACAAAGAGGGACAACGGTATTCAAGGAAAATTCTCATGGACGATAATGGAGGGATGGTGACTTGCAAGGAAAGTTCCCATGGACAAAAACAAAGGGATGACAACCCAAAAGGAAAGTTCCCATGGATGGAAATAGAGAGATGATGGATGGTGGATGTTGGACAGTGGCAGAGGGACGACAACCCATAGGGAAAGTTCCCACAGATGGAAATAGAGGGATGATGGCCCACAAGGAAAGTTCCCATGGAAAATAATGGAGGGACGGTGGCCCATAAGGGAATTTCCATAGACGACAATGAAGGGACAATGGCCCACAAAGAAAGTTCCCACTTACGGCAATGAAGGAATAGCGGCCCGCGAGGAAAGTTCCCATGGATGGAAAAGGAGGGATGGTGGCCCATAAGGAAATTTCCCACAAATGGCAATGGAGGGACGACAGCCTGCAAGGAAAGTTCCCATAGATGGAAATTGAGGGACAGTGGCCTACAAGGAAAGTTCCCAACTTCACAAAAGCTAGTAAATTTGAAAATTTTCAATTTTAGCACATGGGCAAAGGGGTAGAAAGAGTGCCAAGACAAACTTTCTTAAAATTTGACTCATTTTGAAAAATGAAAAAATTTGAAATGCGAGAGTTGGAGGGTCCACCGCCCTTTTGAAAATGACAATGAGCACATGGGAACCTACACATGGTGGCCCGCATGGAAATTTCCACAATGTCTAAACACATGGAAAATTTGATGCAAACTCCTTTAGGCATGTGAAGACGTTCATTTGATGGTCCCTAGATGATGAAAACTTGAAGTTTGCACCCATTCTAGAAATGCAGAGATTTGGAAGGGGGAAACCGAAGGGTTTCCACCCTTTTGAAAATGACAATGAGCACAGGATGACCCATACACGGCGGCTCACAAGGAAAGTTCTAAAATAGCCACATAGGGACAACGACCCACAAAGAAAGTTTTGAAACGACCACGAAGGGATGGTGACCCACAAGGAAAGTTTCCAAATGACCATAGAGGGATGGAAACCTGCAAGGAAAGTTCCCAAATGGCCATAGAGGGATGGTGGCCTACAAGGAAAGTTATCAAATGGTGATGGAGGGATGATGCCCCACAAGGAAGTTTTCCAAATAGCCACAGAGGGACAACTTCCCACAAGGAAAGTTCCCAAATGGCCACAGAGAGATGACGACCTGCAATGAAATTTTTGTAAGTTCCCAAAACTCAACAAAACCTTGGAAATTCACTTAGGAATCACAAAAACATCCCAAATCCCTAGGAAAATTGTCCCCAAAGTCAAAAGATGAATGAAAAAGTGAAGCAAGTGAGCAGGGACCAAATCAGCAGGAGCAAGGCAAAAAGAAGAAAAAGGAAGGGGCACCTTCTTTCTCTCTCATATTTGAACACCTCAAGTAAAATGAAGGGTAGGGAGAAATATTTATAGGCCAACTTCCATTAATTGTGTTCATTGATTTCTTGGTATGACAAACCTAGATTACATGAGATGTAAGAAACCATGCTCATTTGGATGCTTGGTCAAGGCTTGGACGAAGAAACTAAGTGTGGATACCACCATGCAGGTGGAAATTGGGCGTCATTCACTACTCAGTGGAAAAACATGAGCGACAACGTGCATGAGGCAACCCACAGTTGTGGGTCCGTGAGGCTTGGAGGATGCCAAGGCAATGGATGAAGTGAAACCCACAGGGGCATTTCTGCAAAAGCAAAAGACAATGAAAATCAAGTAGGTGAATTTGGTCAAGCGGAATTTGATCATTTTAAGGCATGTGATCCACTTGGACTCAAAAACAAGGGTGCACAAAATGAGATGAGGTTGCGACCTGTTAGGGGAAAAAAAAGGGGGTCCTTGCCAAAGGCAGGGTGTGTGTGCAAAACATGCACAAAAATTAACTCTATAACAATACCCAATGATTCTAAACAAGTGCATAAAATTAACTAGAAAGGAAAGGAACACATAGAAACACCAAGCCCACATTGACACCAAGGATGGCTTAGAATTGAGAGGGGGAAAAGCACTAAAATAATGTCAAAAATATAGGGTATACAGTTTTAGATCTTGGGTATGCGGAAGATCGTGATGGGCCAAAAATTGGCAATGTGTAATTGATATGATGGCCCATGTGGTTGACAACTTTTTTTTTTACCCAAAATTGATGAAATGAAAAGGGTTTTCAAAAGAGATTCTCAACTTTCCACCAGTTTAAATTATGGCATTACTTTGAATTCAAATAAATTATTACTTATTTTAAATCTATGACTTAAAGTTCTAATGATAGGTTGATTGAAAAACACTGCGTTTCTTAAAACGGTATCACAATTTTTAGAATTCAAAGCTCATGTGTCACATTATATGTCACATACCATAGGACAAAACAAATAAAGAATCTATGACATTTGACCAAGTTAAGGTGGTTTACATATGAAGTGAGTGTATTTTAAAATTTGTATTAAAAAATTAATACTAATTACTTACTTGGAAAAAAATTATAAAAAAAATATGCATCAGATCTGGACATGAGTCCCTCTAATTTCTATATCTTAAAATTTTATAAAAAAAAATTACTATTTTATTATGGTTAGGGTGAAGCTGGGGATGAACACCTACTCTTATTTTTTCCCCAAATTTTAAGGACTATTGCATTGAAATTTTAAATTTTCAAAGAAATAGATTTAGAAAAAAATAAACCCAGCAATTTAGAAAACTACATTCAATTTTCTACAGATCATATTCTTACATATTTTTTAAATAATATAGATAACTTATTCAAATTTTTACGTCAAGTTGCCTAACTCTAATTTTTTAAAAAATTTTGCCACTTAAGGGCCTATTTTTTCCATGATGATCCTGCACATACCCTCTTACAATATGTATTGAACCTATTGTTATTAAATGATATTTGGAATGATATGTTCGGTTAGCTTGTAAAAGGGTGGAGGGCCTATCAAAATTCTCCTCTTTTACCTTTAATAAAAAAATGGATATATATATATATAAGATTTTGATATTAATCCATTTGAATTATTAGATTATATTATCCAATTTATTGTATTAATTATCTATTTTAGAGCTCTTAATAAATTATAACATGTAATATATGTTAGATATTTACATATAATATCATATTAGTGAATATTCTAAACTAGTCTATCTCTAATAATAACTATATTAAATTATATATTAATTTTGATAAATTTAATTCTTTTGATTTTATATACTTAAAAAAATGTAGCATTATATTTTTGTATTATAGAAAACTTTGTGTGACTTAGGGTTATGGGATTACCTTTTGGAAATTTCCCCTCAACTGTATTAATACCTATGGCCAATCCCTTGATTATTTACCTTCCTTCTTATTACTTGGATTATGAAATCTATTGCTAGCATTTTTACCTATACTTTTCAATATATATAATTGAAATACAAATAATTTAAAAATATCACCTCTAAAAATATTTAAATTTTTATATATATTCATCATTATAAATGTTTAGGCACATTATAAATGGGATTTTCCTACATTTTTTTCCCATCTAATACACCCCCTATATTCTCTAATCATTTATTTACTTCTAATTATTCATTTCACCACCTAATGTACTTCTTGTTCTTAAATATTATTTTTCCTCTTCTTATTAACTCATCATCTCAAACATACATGATCATTCATTATTCAACCTAGTTTCATTTTCAAAGGCCGTTTTTTACTCTTGAAAAGGATACATTAATTTTTTTGATAGATAAATAAAGTTAAATTATCTTGATAATAGTATTTTAATTATCAAGTGGCCTTATGGAAATGTGATAAATAATATGTCTTAATATTGATAAGATCATTGAAATTCTTAAGATAATACAAAAATAATGTGTAATACACAAGTAAACCATTTAGTGTGATCTTGTGTTGCATTCCTTCTAAAATATGATCGAACAATTGCATATTCAAGTGGAATTTTCTACTACTCTTTTTGATCATTATCCCATAATTTGCAACTTAATTCTGTCTCAAACCCCAAATATTGATCACTCTCTTCCCTTCAAACTAAATGTTTCTCATTTAAAGAATCATGCTTCTTTACTTTCTCTTGTGGGGATTTGGATCTCCTTTCCTAAGAAAGATGAAGGATAGTCTTGGATTGATTGGTGGTCTAATTCCATTACTTAATACACTAATTTCTTACATTCATTTGGAAAAAAATGGCTTGGAAATGCAAACATAAGAAAAAATCCCTCCAAGGAAAACTTGTCTAGGCCAGAAAAATCCTTAATGACGATCTAGCAATATTAGAATTTAAACTTCTATTGTTGCCATTGAAGCTCAATTACATAAAACACACCAAAGACTGTGGGCAGTTTGTGCTAGATCCAAACCCCTGTTTAGATGCAGACTGCTGATAGCCAAAAAGTGGCAGGATATGATGGATATGTGGGTAGGGTAAGGTGGTTGATGTATTTCTACCCAAAATTGTTCAAAATGATTTTAAAAGATGAGACTCCTAGAATTCCAAATTCAATATAAATTATATATACTTTGAATTTAATAAATAACACTATTCATTTGGCATTTGAATCATGAATTAAAGTCCCCGATTAATAGGCCAATCTGAAATATATATATATCTTTCAGTAACAAGATTACATTTTTTGAATCCAAAATATAATATTCCTTATAAGTCCATAGTATCAAAAAAAAATGAATGTCAAGTGAATTTGACTAAGTTGGTATATATACATGTTTTATATTTTTAAAGTTATAAATAAAGCACCATACCACTATTTTACTTGGAAAAAATTACAAAAAATTATGCATCATACTGAGAGATATTCCTCTTACTTATATCTAGGAACTATAAAATTTATCACTCTCATTGTAGTTAGGTAATGCACAAACACTCCATTTATTTTTTCCTTGAAATCAAGTACCATTGTAATTGTACCCTCAAATTTTCTCCAAATTTTTTTAATTCTTTTATAATAAACCTAGTAGTTTAGAAACTACATTCAATTTTATACAAATTCTATTCTTACATATTTTTTAAATAATATAGATAACTTATTCAAATTTTTACGTCAAGTTGCCTAACTCTAATTTTTCTAAATTTTTTGCCACTTAAGGGCCTATCTTTTCCATGATGATCTTGCACAGGTCATCCCACAATAATGGGTTACACTTTTTGGCCAAACATGACATTGAAATCAACATTTTGAACAAAATATTCACTTTATGACACTTATAGTAGCTAAACTATTAGGAATTTGAAGATGAGGCAAGCTAGTGATTTCTAAGATTTTTTTCTAAGATTTTAAATGTTTTTTTTTTTTAAATGAAATTAAATTGTAATTTTTTTGTCTCCTTTGATAACTAGTTTTTAATAGTAAACAACATTATTTTTAAAATGATGTGTACTTTGGCTCGCATAACTTTTTTTCGATGAAGGATAAAATTCTGATTCTTTTGAATTTAGGTTGCTAACATTGATATCTAGTACTTGCATTTCATTTCAATTTTTTTGTTGAATATTTTTCTTTTAACTAAGTTTTGAAGTCAAACCAATTACAATTTAGACATAGGTGCACTTCGGATCACATAAATTTTTTTGTATGTATTGAAATTCATTTTATTTTGTTGGAATGAGGACATCAATACCTAGTGCATAGATATTTTTCAAAAAAAAAATTGTGCTAATTTTCTATTCTTCCACGATGGTTTTTCACCAATCTTGATATTTGGTGAAAAACCTATGTTTAGTAAAACTAAAAAATTTAAAAATAAAAACAAAATATATCAAATTTATAGTTTTAAAAAGTCCTTTTCAGGGACTACGATTCTCCAACTTGATTTATATAGTTGACTCCATTTCCACCTTTGAATCAAGCTTCGAAAGTCAAAAAATGCCTTGAGTTTGCAATTGAAAGGGCTAGGTGGAAAAAAGTGGGTTCTTTTGAAGTAACCTTTGAATGAAGGGGGCTTACGAATGAAGGTCTACCCATTTGTTTGAAGCCCCTTAATTTGAAGGGGGATTTGAATGAACCCCCATATATGTGTCGGTCAACCATATTTCATTAATGTTTCAACTAAACTTTAAATAATTTACATAAATTCATTTCCCTCGCTTATGTTTAAGGGACATTGAACAAAGGAAGGGTGGCTTGTGTGAAGGGGGGATTCATTCGAAGCCATTCAAATGCATGCATGTTCATATGAAGGCCATTCATTTGAAGTCTTTTTTAACCTTTTGGATGGGTGGGGCTAATTTTTGTTTGTGCAAAGAATTATAACCCACTATTGTGGGTTTACTTTAAAAGAATGAAATAAAGGCCACACTAAATATTTTTTTAATTAACTCAAGTACAACCATAAAAAAAATAAATTAGTGCGATAAGGGATGAACATTGTAAATAAGTGTTTTCATTAATGTTAACTCAAGATTTGGTGTTCATTGATGCCAAATATGTGTGTTAAATGTTGTGTATACTCCGGTAATAGTTGGTGTACAAAGTGAAAGTTAGAGTGGATTATGGTGTTAAAATGATATTTAGTTTGATGGCTAAATTCTGTTGTGGAGGATAGCACACAATTTTTGATATGCTTACTATACATGCTACTTTGAAATCATTTTTTATTGGTGTATTGCACATTGGGATAAGTTAGAAAAATCTACTAAGGCATTTATATTGTATATTATGTGATAGAGTCATGGCTTTTTGATCTACATCCCTCTGTAGTCCAAGCCTTTTTCTTGTGGTTTAGAAGATAAGATGGTCAGGATGTGAAGGTGTTACATCCAAGTATTCAAGTCATTACACCTTCTATATAGAAAGTTAGAAGTGACATTGTTTTGGAGATTTGTGTTCTAGCAGTATAAAGAGTTAATGTGGGACTATTGCCATGCTTCACATTCCTTTGGTGAGATAGATGTGAATTTTGGGATTTAGGGATATTTTCAAAAAGACATGGAATTTTCCTCCTTAAAAATATCAAGTGTTTTGGTGGTCTGCAAGATTATTTTTCAAATGACAGTTTTCTATGGTTTGTCTGGAATTCTCTATTCTTGTGTATTCAATATGTTTCTTCAGTTGCACTAGCATTTGATGATCAAAAAATAAAGGAAAATATTGAAGAAATATTGTGCATTAACTACAATACATGTATATTGGTCTACATCATGCTTTTTTTCTCTCCCCAATAGTGTGAAGTTGAAGACATGGAAGTTTTGGTGTTATTGTCATTATTTGGGCTGACAGACTTGCTTCATTGATCAATGGTTGTTCCTAATTAATCAATATTGTTTTGGAAAATGTTTCATGATTTTTTTGGGTCTTGTAATGTTGTGTGTTGATCTAGAACTATTCTCTTGTAAATATTATACATTTTTGGAGCCAATTAATGTGATATCATACATTTCTTCTAAAGGTTATCTCTGGAGCCAACCTAATTAAGTTTTTGAGTTGTTGCATAATATATATATAGAGGATAAAATTCATTTGTGGAGGTATAGGATATGATGGAATAGTGATTAAGTAATATATTTTGAAGATGAAGTGTGTGAAGTTTGTGTGAAGGGTTAATTGTGGTAAAAAGGGACTATAGCATAAGCATATGTTGGATGCGTCTTCATTGTAATTCATATTTAAATATTTCCTTATAAATTTCATGTACGCTACTCTAAGATAGTGAATCTCATCAAGTCCTTTTGTATATTTCCCTAAGATTGTACACCTTCATTTGCAAGTCCATAAGAAGTGATCCTTAAACAACATTGTAATTATTGTTAAGTAGTGAGCTACATATATTCTAAGTTAATCCCCACCATGGCTTTTCCCTCATTGGGTTTTCCATGTAAAATTCATAGTGCCTTTTGTGTCGTGTATAATTTTCTTATGATCTTCTTTCAATTTATGTGATGTGATGCTCAATCTACAAATGGTAATGGTTGAGTTTTAATATGTTTTAATTCAACCTCCCTTTCATCACTACATTATCTTCAATGATTGTTATTAGAGCCAAGTGCCTTTGAAAATATTAATAGCTAAGGTTGATCTTCCTCTTGAATACATGGGGTTTGTAACAAAGATCAGTGATATGTTCATTCCAAAACTAGAACTAGAAGCAATGTTCATTCCAAAACTAGAACTAGAAGCAATAGAACTTGAAGGTTGGGACAATAATATAGATGATTATGAATTTGATTTTGAAGGAAAACTCAAGTCTTCTCTTGAAGATTCAGATGAAGAAATATTATAAAATATAAAGTATGAGTGCATGCTTGTAAAAGCAAAGGGAACAATTGATAAGTTGAAGGAAAAAGATAAAGAATCAAAAGAGATTGGCAATCTGAAAACTCAAATAGGAGGAAATGGATGTGAGACTAAAGTCAGAGAAGCTAAAGATGTGATCTCATATTTAAAATTCAAAGTGTAAGAAAAAGGATTGAGGATTGCTTGAATACCAAGCTCAATGATAAAAATATTGAGTGCTTAAAGCCTGAGGAAGAAATTATCACTGTAAGGAAAGAAATTGAGAAGGAAAAGAGAAAATTTATAAAGGTCTAAAACTGAAAGGAGGCTTTGAAATCCTTGATGAGTTGATTAAACTTCAAAAACCATCTAAAGGAAAATCTAGAGTTGGTTTTGAAAAGGAGAAAATTCCTTTGATTAATGCATTTGAAAATTTGTACGATAACTTCAAAGCAAAAGAACAATCTGAAATAAGGGAGGAGAAATTCTACACTAAAGATCCTAATGATACATCCTCCAAATATGCAAAGATAAATCAAGGAAACAAGAAATAAGGTGGATTTACTCAAGAATAACTTTATGAAGCTTGTTTCTAAATAAACTACATCTATTAGGTTCAATGGTAATTGTTATATCTATAATAAGTTTGGTTATAAGGTAGCTAAGAGTAGAAGCAAGATTTAAGTCAAAATTCATTTAGGCCTCAAAGTTACCATGTGATATCATTTCATGGTAAATGTTATGCTTGCGATAAATTTGGTCATAAGGCTAATGAATGCAAAAGTAAAATAATAAGGAATAGTGTATTAATGGAAAAAGTAAGCCTTTTACTTGCTTGGTTTGATAATTGACATTAAAGTTGAACTAATGATGTCTTGGAGTGGTGTTGTAATGTGTTGGACACATTCACACTATTTTAGGACCTTTATTTAACTAAAACATGGCTTAATTGATCCTTTGCAAAGGTGTTGTAAAGTGTTGTAACACACTTTCATACTATTCTAGTATATATTTTCTTAATTAAGCCTAATGGGCCCCTTTCTAAACAAAATATACATAATGTGTACCTTGTTTAAGTGTCCTAAAGTGTTTTAAATCACTTTTACACTTATCTAGGTGGTCTTAATTAATTGTGGTTTATTGGAGTTATAACCCCCTTTTGATTCAAATTTAGGCCTTAATTTTGACACCTCTTGAAGATCTATCCCGACAATCATAATTTAATTAACAAATTATTTCATTGGGAAAAATTTGGTCCTTGTAAGTTGAGTCAGGACCCATTCACACTTGATGGTGAATGGGCCCTCCCTTAACAAGACCCCCCTTTCTCAATTGATCTGGAATGGATTTAGCCTTCTTTTAGTCCCCTGAAGCTTGGTCCTAGAAACTTAGCCAAGACCCATTCACCCAAGGTGGAAAATGGATCATCCCTTAATGAGACCCATCTTTTTGAATTTCATTCTGGCAGGAATTTAATTATCTTTCTTTCTAGATCTGGTGTCAACCTTAATTTTTGAATTTTGGGGTTAATCTCCTAATTTAGTATAAATAAGGGGTTAATTCACATTGTTTCTCCTAACAAGACCTAGGAAGTTTATGAAGCATCTAATATTTTCAAGTGAGCATCCTAATACTTCACAAGAGCATTATAGAGCACTTAAAAGGTATAAAAATTTACAAGGCATTTCAAGGAAAATTTCAAGTTTTTATTGCAGCAATTCAAAGTCATATCATCATGTCAAGGGTTTAATGCATTCATGTATGTTGAGATAAAAAGTTGATGTTGCATTGAGGATCCATTTACAAGCATTATTTCACATCCAAGATCTACATTCTTCATGGCCACTACATGTTAGTTTGTAGATTTATTTCACAAGACATAATCCAAGGTGAAATCAATTGCTTATTTCATGTGGGTATGTGTAGGATCATGATGAGCCAAAAAGTGGCAATATGATGGGTATGTGTAGGGTATGTGGCTGACGACTTTTTTTTACCCAAAATTGATGAAATGAAAAGGGTTTTTAAAAGAGATTCTCAAGTTTCCACCAATATAAATTATGCTTTACTTTCAATTTAATAAATAATTATTATTCATTTTCTATTTGAATTACAATTAAAGTCCTGGATGATAGGTTGGATCGAAAAAAACATCTATAACTTTCAAACATAAGGTATTTTTAAATCTGAAACATGTGTCACATTCTATGCTTTGTATAATATAGGATTAAAAATATATATATTGAAATTCATGAAGTTTTGACCAAGTTAGGATGGTCAGACATACGAGTTTTAATATTTTTTAAAAGTTTGTAATAAAAAATTCATTATTAATTATTTACTTGGAAAAAGATTACAAAAAAATATGCATCACATCCGTGATATGGAGTCCCCCAATTATATAAAAGTCTATAAAAATACAATATTTTATTGTGAAGTAGGGTGTATCGCATTGCATTAATCTATCACTTATTTTTCCCCCTTAAAATTTAAGTATCATTTGATAGAAAATTTCAAAATTTTCACCAAATAGATATATATTTTAAATAAACCTAGTAGTTTATAAACTAAAACTAATTTCTACATATTCTATTTTAAGCATATTTTTGAAATAATATATATGTAACTTATTATTCAAATTCTTTTAAGTGTCAAGCTGCTCTAACGCTTAATTTTTTTTGATTTTTTTAACAATTTAAGGCCCTCTATTTTTCCATGATGATCCTGCACATACCCATGTTTCATGCTTCATTTCCTTCATTTAATCATTTGGTTTAATTACCTACAAGGGGTTTGATTGAGGTAAACCACCATTCACTAAAAAATCAATAAATTGTTTTCCCCTTGGTTGTGTGATTGTAGATTTATAGGTTGAAGATCAAGTTGAGCAAGATTTGGAGCAAGATTGTCAAAGTTTCAAAGTGCTAGATCATGGAAAGAAATTTGTAGAATTGCATATCAAATTCTAGAACTTGATAAAATGTATTTCAAGAGTGTAAAAACCAAGGAACAAGATCCTAAAATCATTTTTCCAAAACCCTAAAAGGACCCATTCACCACTGAAGGCGAATGAGTCCTGCATAGTTCAAAAACAACAACTTTTTGGTAAGGTACATAGCTTTTCATGCTCTAAAATAATCCCTCATAGTTGCTATAATAGTTAGGTTTCATTTCTAATTGTTATTGACATCATATTTTACACATAATTGATTGAAACACCTCTTAGAAAAATAGTGATTCACTATCTTGTTTATTAAACATTTTGGTGCATCCATTATTTGATGATTCATATTGGTGAACCCCATATATTCAACATTGAAATTTTCTTATTTTGGGAGTCTCTCATTGCATATTAAGTTAAATATTGCATTCATTTCATTTATATCTTGCATTGAATTAACATCTCATTTAGGGTTTCTTCTTTTGTAGTGAAATACTGCATATCATATATAGTGTTTAGAGTTGTGTTGTTTTGCATTTATTAAATCTAAAAAATTACAAAAAATAAATCAATCATTTTGTATCTCATTTAGATCTCATTTAATTGAATTTCAAATTGGGTCTTGCATTTCATCTTTTCATTGCATTTTTGCATTTAATTTCTAGAAAATCTAAAATTGAAGTGTTGGTGTCATCCACTGCCCAGGAGCACCATCTACAAAAATAACCTTCATAGAAAGCGAGAGAGGCAACACAAGGCCATTTCACCAAATATGAGTGAATAAAATTGAGATATATTACACAATATACAATGGTGCCTTATAAAGGCAAGAAAAACAATGATAGGTGGGAAAACTACCCACACGAGAAAAAATCACCCAGAAGATTAATCTAAGTAAGAACTTAACACACTAACACCCTTCCTTAAGTGCAAACTTAGGGAGAATGAAGATGAAAAAATAAAAAAATGCAATATGGGTCCCAGCTACACAACAATGTTAGGAACCCATTTAAAATGCAATCTCTCAAAAATAGAGAAAAGGAGAAAAACCCTATGGGAAAAACCCCTCTCCAAATGAGGGAAAAGAAAAGAAAAAACAAGATAAATGGATGGAGGATTCAATCACACCCCCCAAGTACTGCATACATCATGTATATACAATCAATGATCCCCCCGTAGGAAGGAAAAGAGTAGATACCATATCCCCCCTAGTGAAGAAGCTCCAATGTTGATGAAGTATGCCTAAAAATAAAAGATGATCCAATGCTTACAAGTAACTCCTCTCCCCTTAGGAATAAACAAGTCCGCTAGGTGAGGAAGAATCCACTCCATATCCAACTAAAAATAGGAAGGAAATCTCCAAATAGAACAATCAACCACATAATCATGATAAAAATCAACCAAGAAAAAAAATAAAAAAATGAAAGTGAAGGCTCAACAATGTCAACCTCCAAAGACAATCTAGATGTATCAAATTCCATGATGAAACTATCATCAAAGAGGAGAGAAATCCCCTGAAGTATATCTCCCAAATCTGAAAGATTAGACTTCACAAAAAAACTGAGATACCTGCTAAATACTCATCCAATAAAACAAGATTTGAGGGACCAACAATATCCTATTTGTTGGCTATTAGTTGTTTTTGGTTTGTACTTGATGTCAAAAGTGGTTCACTAATATGATAATCCCTTACAGTTGTGTGATAATCTAGTTTTTGATCTTTTTCTATATATGATGGTGTTGGATGACAATTTTTATTTGATTTACAAATTGATGCTCAGACAATTCTGGTTTATGCTTGATCACTTTCAAATTATCAAGTTGCAGTTTGATTACTTTTGCATCTTTGACATCACT
>VDFB02336829.1:0-15864 GCA_007258455.2 Sequoia sempervirens | reverse complement strand
ATGTTATAGCAACACACATGAAACTCTATGATAAAAATATACTACTAATTAGATTAGTAAAATCCTTAATTCCCTTAGCTCCAGATGTGTATGTCAATATTTGTTAATCAAATTGAAATAAACAACACAAATAATGGAACTTTAGACTGAAGAAATTGCTAATTAATTTAATTTCAAACAAAGAAATAAAACTTCCTCAGAAGCATTCCATCTTCCTCTATCTCCAGAGATTCGTTCAAAGCTGCTGCTCTCATATTTGTGTAAGCTCAACTTCTCCAAATGGTTGTCTGCAGAATGAGTATGCAAAGGAAATTCTATCCTATATGCTAGTGAATGTGAAAATGCTAACGGATATGGACAGGGGCTGTGGATTATGCATAGGGGCTGTAAACGGAAGATACTATGATATGGAATAGATATGACATAATTCTATGTTATGCTAATGCTATGATGCTAAAAAGATTTATACTACTTGCAATTTGGCTATAGTTATTCTACTGAAAGCTTCTATATGATTTGAAGTACCCGGCAGTCTTATTTATAGATTTTTACAGGTACAATCCTGGCTGGCAAGGATCAACGGCTGTGAGATTGTCTGGTAGAATTGAAAGGTGAGAGATGAAGAGGTTGAGAAGAAGATGGAAGAGGTTGGGAGGTTGGAGAGAAGAATGGATTCCTATCTTCAACCCACGGGAACAAGCCTGCACAGAAACAGACAAAATTATTTTTTCTGTTTTGGTTGTTTGCTTCCACGGCTGTTGAAGATAATCCTCAAATTAAATAAATAAATAAATTTATTTAATTTCATTTATTGAGTTTGATTTTCGATTTTTGCACTATGGAAGATTTAATTAAATATTTTGTAATATTTAATTGTAATGTGACTTTAGAAGAATTAATTAAATATTTTAGAAATATTTAATTGCAAATGGATATTTAGAAGAATTAATTAAATATTTAAGAGGAATATTTAATCTTTATTTGAATAAAATATCCAAGTCAAGATTATTGATAATTAATATAAATAAATCATAATGTTTATTTAATTAATTAAGAAACGGATACGAAAAAAAATTAAAAATGATTAAATAAACTTTATTTATTTAATCAAAATGAAAGAATGAACAAATATAAATAAATTATTTAAATTTATTTATAATGCCAGATGGAATTAAGATTTTAATTAAATATTAAAAATATTTAATTAATTACCAAACAATGTGATGTGACCATTTTTAGGTGTATACATTTTGCCCCTCAAGTGATGTGTTTTTACGACAGCTTCAAAGAATTTTGAAAATTTTCCCGTGACATTGAATGTCGAATGTTGATAGGTATATGCCCTAACTATGAATCAATAAAGATTTGAATTTTGTTGATTTTTGAATTTTTGAAATTTTTTCAATTTTTATTATTTTGAAGTGGTTGATTCATCGTTTGAAAATAATAATGTGAAGAAACTGCCCCGAAGAGATATGAAATGAAAATTAATGTCAAAAATTGCCCCTGCTATGTTAAAATGTGATAAAACCCACCAATTTTACCCTTATATAGGTTAAAAATGTCATTTTCCATGTCATTTTCAATTTTAACCTAGTAAAATTTGCAAATTTTGAGCTCTCAAGTGAGAAAAATGGCACTTCCTATTCACTAGCACCGTTTCGAGTGTATCCGACAACATCAGCGGCCAGCACACTATGGACCTCCGGTATGTATCTCGTGAAACTCCTGCTTTTTGAAAATTTTCCGTTCGTGGCATGTTTTTCAATGTTTTATGTGAAAAATTTGGTGTTTTAGCGCCCTTGAGGCTTTTCATAGCACATTTGATAATTTTCGTAGCGCATTTAATTTTGTAGCGCATATGATAAATTTTACAGCGTTCGTGATCATTTTTGTAGCGCATTTGATTTCGTAGCGCTCTTGATGAAAAGTGTAGCGCTAATGATATGTTTTGTAGCGCATTTGTTTTCGTAGCGCTCTTGATGAAAAGTGTAGCGCTAATGATATGTTTTGTAGTGCATTTGTTTTTGTAGCGCTCTTGATGAAAATTGTAGCGCTAATTATATGTTTTGTAGCGCCTTTGATTATATGTTGTTGTGAATGATAAATTTGTTCCCAAAGTTGTTGGAAAACAAGTAAAAACTGATAGATTTGCTTTTAAAGTTGTTAAAAACAAATATGATTTTGATTATCTGTTTTCCATGATGATGAAAAACAAATAGTTTGATTGATTTGTTTGCATCTAAGGTTTTTAAAAACAAACATAATTGTGATTATTTGCTTTCATGAAAATGAAAAACAAATAGTTTGATGTTTAGTTTTGATTGATACGTCATGATGATTTGATACTGATTTTGCTTTGATGATGTGTCAGTAGGAGAGATTAGGTGTTTTGCAGTCATGGGAGGCATTCCCTAGTACATGGAGTTTGATACCACAACTATTACAGTCAGATCGAGATGTTATTGATGCATGTGGATTGAGTTCATTGCTTGATATGCCTGTGGTTCGCCTCAACAGGGCTTTATTGACAACACTTGTAGAGCGGTGGCATAGTGACACCAACACATTTCATTTACCGACCGGAGAGATTACAGTGACCCCTGAGGATGTATATCGCATCTTTCGGATCCCAGTGATGGGAGAGATAGTTGTATTTGATAGTCGAGAGGTTGGAGGCACTGATTCTTTGAGATGGATATTCAGAGATGATCAGATCACCGGATATTTCATCCCACGGGCCGAGATGATAGATACATATCCGCCTTTACCAGTTGTACTTGCAGGATTTATTGGAGGTGTGTTATGCCCTGACCATAGGTCGAAGGGGTTCGCGATCGGGTGGGGTCATGTTTTGGAGAGTATGGTGATGCAGGGGACACGGTATGCGTGGGGTACATGCATGCTAGCCCACTTATATGATGAGTTACATCATATTGTTTATGGTAGAGGCCAAAGTTTTGCTGTTGGGTGCTCATTACTACAGATATGGGCATGGGAGCACTTTGTTGTTTTACGTCCATTGACTCGAGGATAGCAACCAGCTGGTCGATCATATAGATGGAGATATGCTCATATTATTGCTCAGCCGAGACTGGGAAAACTAGTGCATTGGCAGCGGCTATTGGATAGTCTGGATACAGTATGCTGGAGACCATATTTAGATTGTGAGCCATGGCCAGAGGATGCGAGGGAGATGTCGTATGTATGTACTTCCAAATTTTTGATTGGGCGGACTCCATGGATTATTGAGAGATTTCTTGCTGGACGAGTATGTCGGCAGTTTGGACGAATTCAGGGTATGCCTGTGGGTTCGGCCATTTATGCACGGTGACAGCCAGAGCTTGTTGTATGGGGTCCACGGATTTCATATGAGACAGCAGTGGCAGAGTTCACTAGTTTAGGAGCGGTGATGTGGGATTACTGAGTGGATGTCCTTGACGCAGGGACAACACCAGAGTATTTTTAGTATGTCCTAGAGCATCTGGCACCACGTATGTTTGATCCTGATGAGGCTATTGCTCCTATTGCTGCACAGAGATGACGATTCAGAGGACAGTGATGATGATGAGAGTGGAGGAGATGATGAGGAGGGTGGAGGTAGAGGTGATGGTGGTAGGGGTGATGATAGAGGTGGTAGGAGAGGTGGTAGGAGAGGTGGCAGAGGTAGTAGAGGTGGCAGAGGTGGACCACGGATGAGACACACAGACCCATCTCCTTCAGTAGATCCAGCAGTATCAGGTCAGATGTCATCTCTACAGAGTACAGTACAGAGTTTGTAGACTCAGCTAGCATAGGCATAGGCCTTGATTACACAGTTGCAGGGATAGTTGACTTCAGTTATTGCTGAGAGAGATGCAGCGAGACAGCGAGGTGAGTAGGCCATTGCTTTGGCAGATAGCCTACAGAGAGTAGTAGGTAGTACCTTGACTGGTGATATGATGAGAGAGGTGACTAGAGCCACCCGAGAGGCTGAGTTTTACAGGACCAGATATCATGATGCGGTTCCACCTGAGCGGAGGGAGAGTTATGCTCAGTCACGGTCTACTCATGGTCGCTCTCGTACTACCAGTAGAGGTGTGACACAACCATTACCTCCAAGAGGGCCATCAGGGACAGGCGGAGCAGGTCCATCAGGGGCAGGTGGTACAGGTCCCAGACTAGCTCCATCAGAGGATAGCACTACCTAGTGTATTATAGATGATATTTTCATGATATATTCTATTGAGATATTTTGTATACACCTTGAGATGATCTCATTTTTGATGATATTATATCATTTGTAGTTGACATCCTTGTACATTTTGACATTCATTTTTGAGATATATGAAATGCAGCGATGATTTATGATGATATAAATGTGTCTATTTACTATATACATGATGTATATGATATGATGGTTTCATGGTTAGGATATATATGTATACATGATTTATGAGATGAAATCTATTTGATGAATGAATGTATATGTTTATGATGTATATGATGTATGCTTTGATTTTATGATTTTCTAATGCAAATATATATGAAAAATGTATGAAATGATGTTTTTGTGAATGTCAAAATATACCCAGTCATGTATTCGAAAAGATATAAACCATTTGATTCTTTGCCAGCTTTTTGGGAAATTTATGAATGCAAAATGCAGATTCTAACATGAATGCAATCTATATTAACCATGCAAAACATTCATACAATATTGCCATTTGGAGAGCTTATTCATGCTTTTTGTATCATCATAGAGCTTTGAAATGTTGAAATTTAATACAAGCATCAAAGGGTATGTTAGCACCAGTGATGACCTGAGTATTGCTTTCATGATTTTTAATATAGCAAGTTAATACAAGCATCTAGGTATAATTGAACCGAGATGACCTGAGTATTGCTTGCATAAACAGACAAGAGTTAACCCGTTTCCCATGCAAATTTCGAAATGTCATCCATGATACATAGTAGAGCATGTCTTGCGACCAATTTGCATAGTACTAATGATTTCCTTGCAAACAGCAAACAAATAAAAATCATACTCCTTCCTTGCTTTTCTAGTTCAGTACATCATTGAATTGCTCTAGAGATATGATAGAAAAATCAAACAACCATTCAAATTTTGCTTAAAGTATTTCAAACATTTATTCAGATTAAGATCATCCAAACTGGTTATCATCATTGATGTTTTTCTTTGACATTTGTGTGGAATATGTTGTTTTGATGTCCATTGGCATTGAATAAGCATGTTGTGGTTGATTTGATATAACAATGTTTGTTGTATTTTGACAAATCATTTTGTGTCTGTTTGCGATGTTCTAAAAGCTTGTTGTCTCTTCTCTTGTTCAGTCTATGTTTCTGTGTTTTTCCCCCAGTGTAAACATAACCTAAAGATGAAAGATATGTACAAATTTCATCAAGCCATGATGAAACATAAGGATCCCTGTCATATGATACGGATATAAAAGATATATACAGAGGATAGATATGGATGGATAATGCCAAAAGTGAAAACAAGACATAAGATAATGAATGAAAGAGCCTATTTTAATCACAAGTAGCGCCTGTTTGCCAGGTTTTCACCACTTGCTTTTATTGCACTTTTTCATGATTTTTCTGATTTCTTTGGATTTTTTAGGACTTTTTATGATTTTTTTCATTTTTTTTAGGACTTTTTTATGATTTTTTTTATTTTTTCAGGACTTTTTAGGATTTTTATTTTTTTATTTTTTCAAGACTTTTGACGATTCAGACATAGAATTTCTTCAAATGAATGCTATTGATCAGCTCTTCAAACAGGTCCCCTTCTGACGTAGATAACTGATATGCACCAGAACCGTATGCTGCAATGATGACAAATGGACCAAGCCAGTTTGGTTCAAATTTCCCTTTCTTTTCTCTGTCTTGCTGATTACGTGGATTTTCTCTCAAGACTAAGTCACCCACTTGAAATGTCTGTGGTTTAACTCTGTGATTGTAACTACAAGACATAATCTGTTGATAACCCTTCAAGTGATCAGCTGCATGTTGACGTCTTTCATCTAACAATTCTAGCTCTTGGAGGCGAGAAAATCTATAGTCTTCATCACTTATCAATCCCTTAAGTGAGACCCTAAGCGAAGGTATTTCAACTTCCAGTGGTAAGATTGCTTCTACTCCATAGACCAAGGCATATGGTGTAGCTCCTGTTGGTGTGCGAATACTGGTTTTGTATGCCCACAAAGCTAGATTTAATTGGACATGCCAATCACGACCGACATCATTTACTGTCTTCTTCAAGATCTTCAAGATTGTTTTGTTGGAAGCTTCTACTTGACCATTACCCTGTGGATAATAAGGTGTAGAGAACCTGTGTTGGATGTGAAATCTTTCACAAAGTTCATCCACATCTTGATTCTTGAAAGGCCTTCCATTATCAGTGATGATAGAATTAGGAATTCCATATCGACAAATGATATAATTCAGGATAAATGAAGATATTTGTTTACCAGTCACTGTTGTCAGAGGAATAGCTTCAATCTATTTTGTAAAATACTTTGTGGCTGTAATGATAAATTTAATGACCATTTGATGATGAAGGATGAATTTTTCCAACAAGATCTCGTCCCCACTGAGAAAAAGGCCATGTCGGAGTGAAAGGTTGCAAATCTTGTGCAGGTGCATGAATAAGATTCCCGTGAATCTGGCATTTAGAACACTTCTTGACAAAAGTAAAAGAATCTTTCTCCATGGTAGGCCAATAGTATCCCATTCTGACAAGTTTCTTGGCTAAGGTCAAACCACTTGAATGAGTTCCACAAATACCACCGTGAACCTCTTGTAAGGCGTTTTCAGATTCGTCAGGTTCAAGACATCTAAGAAGTGTACCATCAAGACCACATCTGTAAAGGATATCGGCAATCAAAATATAACAAGATGATTGGCGTATGAAGTTCCTTTTTTGGTTTCGAGATAAATCCGGAGGTAAAATGTTATCTTTGAGGTAGGTATAAGTCTTGCCATATAAAGGTGAGTCAGAACCGGTTAAATGACATATGACTTGGGTCTCAGGATTATCATAGGCAGGAGAAAACAATTGTTCCACTAAGAATTCATGCTTGATTTGATCTTCTGATAGTTGTAATAAGGAAGCAATGGTAGCCATTGCATCTGCAACTTTATTATCAATCCTTGATATTTGTGAAAACTTAATTGACACAAAATACTTTTTATAATCATCCACCATGTTTTTGTAAGGTATCAACTTATCATCTTTAGTTTGATAATCATCATTAATTTGATTAATGACAAGTTGTGAATCACTGTAGACTTGCAGCTCTGTAATCCGCCATTCCAAGGCTATTTTCAATCCTATGAGCAATGCCTCATATTCAGCTATGTTATTTGTGCAAGGAAACATCAACCGATATGATCGTGAAATGGTATGTCCTTCAGGTGTAACAAAGAGGATCCCTGCCCCCGAGCCATATTGTGTATAAGATCCATCAAAGTACAATGCCCATGGTCTCTAAATTGTTGCTGTGAAGACATCTGCATCAAGAAACTCAATGTGCATTGGATTTTCTTCTTGTAAAGGTACTTCAGCCAACTGATCTGCAATGACCTGTCCTTTAATAGCTTTTCAATCTACATAGTGAATGTCAAACTCACTTAAGATCATAACCCATTTTGCAAGTCTCCCTGTTAAAGTAGCTTTGCTTAATAGGTATTTTAATGGATCAATCTTGGTTATCAACTTAACTGTATGAGCCAACATATAATGTCACAACTTTTGAGAAGCAAACACCACTGCAAGGCAAGCTTTTTCAATAAAACTGTAGTTTAATTCATGTCTTGTTAAGGTTCTGCTGATATAGTATATGGCCCTTTCCTTACCTGTAGAATCTTCTTGTGCTAGCAATGCTCCCAAGGATACTTTTGTTGCCAAAATATAAAGTATGAGTGGCTCTCTTGGAATAGGTGGAATTAAAACTGGTGGGTGCACAAGATATTGCTTGATCTGATTGAACGCTGCTTCACATTTGTCATCCCATTTCAATAGGACATTTTTATGCAATAAATGTGTAAATGGCAAACTTTTGTCTGCCAATTGAGCTATAAACCTTCTGATGGACTGTAGTCATCCTTGCAATGATCAAAGTTGACTGATATTTCATGGTGGTGGCATGTCCATTATAGCTTGTACTTTTTCTGGATCAACCTCTATACCCTTTTCTGAAACAATATATCCTAAGAGTTTTCCAGATGTCACGCCGAAGACACATTTCTTTGGATTGAGTCGAACATTGAACTGCTCCATTCTGGTAAAGATTTTTTATAAGATTTTTAAATGTCCTTCTCGTGTGTGAGATTTGGCAAGTAAATCATCAACATAGTCTTCCATGAATGTGTGCATCATGTCATGAAAAATAGTTGTCATTGCTCTTTGATAAGTAGCTCCGGCATTATTTAACCCAAATGGCATTACATTCCAGCAATAGGTACCCCAAGGGCATGTAAACGTTGTTTTATCTTGATCCTCTGGTGCAATTTTTATCTAGTTATATCCTAAAAAATCCATCCATTAATGAATACATTGCATGGCTAGCAGTTAAATCAACAATCATATCTATGTTGGGAAAAGGGAAGTCATCTTTGGGACAGGCTTTATTTAAATCTCTGAAATCTGTACAAACTCTGATCCTTCCATCTGGCTTTGAAATAGGTACAATATTGGAAATCCATTCGGCATAGTCAATAGTTCAATGAATCCAACATCCAAAAGCTTCTTTAATTCTTCTTTGACCGCAGAATTCAACATGTGGATGCATTTTTCTGAGCTTTTGCTTCATAGGTTTTGTCCCTGATTTAATAGATAAATGATGCATTATCAGATTAGGATCTAACCCTGGCATATCAGCATATGACCAAGCAAAGTTAATTTGATTCTCCTTCAAGAATTCCATGAATTTCAAGACTTCTTCAATTGTTAATGATGCTGCAATTTGCAAAACTTTTGGCTGCTCTGTTGTACTTATGTTGATTGATTCTATTGGTTCGATCAAAATAGAAGATATTTCATGATAATACTTGGGAAGAGTGTCAATTTTCTCATCCTTTAGTGCCTCTGAAAGGTTTTCACTGTCAGATTCGCTCTTTATTTTTCTCTTGTTGTGATCTATCACTGCCATTTTTCCGTTTTCACCAATAGATCCATATTTTATTTCATTAATTTTGCAGCTAAGAGACTTGACACCCTCCTTATCAAAATCATGAGCATGAAATTCTTGGATGAAACAATTGTTTTCTTCATTAGAGGAACAAAGGAAATTTATAATGTCCTCATCATCATGGAATGTGGGGATATGGATAGGTGCATCAATGTCCCAATTAATAAGTTCTGGATAAACTAAAGGCATGGGATCATTAGGTTGGGTAAGGTCTTGAATTGTCAAAGTCATGATGTGGTTATTATCTTCATGATAGACAAGGTCTATGATGGTATTCTCCTGTTGATCGTCAATCGCGTTAGAATCTGATTCATCCTCACTTGAGTCATGATCGCTTTGTAAAACATAATCAAGTGGAGACCTTGAACCTTCTCCTTGTTTGAGAACAGGTGCATATTTGTGAATGGCATCAACTTGTTTGTCCCTCCAAAATTCATCATTATAAATGGTATCCCATTCATATTCATTAGAATCAGTATCTGAACTATTCTGTAATTGAAAAACTGATTCATGAGGTTTATCTGACATTGATCCTTCTTCATGAGTTGATTGTGTTTGCTGTGAAGTAGAGTCTTCTTTATCTTTACCATATCCAAGTCCTATTTTATCACTTGAATGCTTTGAAATAGGTTGAATTGGTTCCAGGATTCCTTCTCTTCTTTTTCCTATAGGACCATTTCCTTCATAGCCCATTTTCTGCATGATAGCATACCCCTTACCATATTGTTCTGTAGGTAACTTAATGCACAAGAGAGATTCATCTTCACCTTTGTATAGCCAATTTAGGATGTCCCTATCTTCAGCGTCTTCTTCAGTGGTGTTAGCTCTAATGAATTTTCCGTCAAATTTTGTGATTGGCACAGAAGCTTGGGATGTAGAGGCTATTGCAATCTTTTGATTTGATAAGGTTGGCAAACCATGTGACCTTGGAGAAGGAGGTAAGGTAGAAAGAGATAATGAATATTCACTTACCCCTTTGTCTTTAAAATTTATCTTAGTATCAAGATTCTTTGTTAGTTCTTGCAGTTGTCCTTGTAGATTGGAAGAAGAAATAACAAGAGCCTCCCTATTGTGTGGCACAAAGGCATCTTGAGTTGCTCAAAGATTTGAACAAGTTTGGGTACTATTGTAATCAGCTTGTATAGTTATTTCTTGTCCATCATATGGAAACTTGATGCATTGATGATACGTGGATGGTACTGCTTGCATATCATGAATCCATGGACGACCCAAAAGTATGTTATAGGAAAGATCCTGATCTAGAACCTGAAAAAATGTGTTCTTCACAACAGGTCCCACTCTGATAGGCAGCAATATTAATCCTTTAGAAGCTCTTTCTTCATCATCATATGCCTTGATAGTTATTTTCCTTCGTGGATCAATAGAATTTTTTGATATTCCCAAGGCATTTATTAGCTTTAAGGTACAAATATTCAAACTGGCTCCTCCATCTATTAAGACACGTCTAATTCGGTGTTTATGGATCATGACTTCAAGATAAAGTGATGAATTATGTGGATGTGTCATGGAGGCATCATCTTTGTCAGAAAATGAAAGACAAGTGGGGGAAGACAAATGTCCCACCATGGCTTGAAATTTGTTTACATCCAAATCAGTATCAACGGTTGTGTTTACAAGAGCTTCTTCTAAAATATTCTTGTGTATGGGGGATATTTTGAGAAGTTCAAGGATGGAGATTTGAGCTGATGTTTTTCTCAATTGATCAACCAAATTATATTGATTTGGAGAATGAATAGTTGTTTTAGATGAACTCCCTTTTAAAACAACTTTTTCTTGTCCTCTCGTAGTCACATTAACCTGTTGATATTCTTGTTTTCCCTTGATTTTGATAACATTAACTCGTTGATCATCGACATAGATGTGACGGATTATATTGTCTTCAACATTATGTATGCTTTTGACCTTGGTATCTGATGTTTCCCCCTTTTGATAGTTTGGTAAAGGATCTTTGAATGCTTGATGATCGTCATTGGTATGATGTCCTTCGATTGTAATAGTGCCATTGTCAATTAAATCTTGTACTAAATTTTTCAAAGCTTGACAATTATTCGTTCTATGACCTTTACATTGATGATAATTGCAATAATACGAGTCATTCCATGATGGAGGTTTGACTCGTGGTTCATAATATCTTTGTGGTGGTAAGGTGATAACCTTATTATCGAGAAGCTCCTTGAGAGTGGACTCAAGAGATTGACCCAAAGCGGTAAAATTCCATCGATTTGAAAAGAATGGAGGTCTAGACGGATTTGATGCTTGGGTATTGCTCAAATTGTATTGAAATTACCATGATTTTGATTGGTATTTTGATTGGTCATGGTATCTTGCTTAGAGGTTTGTCCTTGTTGATTGTTGTTTCCCTGTTGATTTGTATTTCCTTGTTGATTAATTTGTGGAGCACTTGATAGATTAAAGAAAGATGGTCTTGTTCGTAGATTATTTGCATCCACTATACCATCATTGACAACATTTTTGTTTCTATTCCAAAACCTTGTTTTATCGTTGTTGTTTTGGTTTGATGTACTTGGATTATCAAGTTTTATCACTCCCCTTTTAACCAAGGCCCCTTCAATGGTTATTGCGTTTTCAATCAACTTTTCAAAGTTATGAGGACAATGAAGATTAAGCCTATAACTTAATTCTTGATCTAGGCTATTGATGAAGATATCCATCTTTTCCTTTTCAGGAATAGGACGGGAATGTCATGCAAATAACATTCTCCACCTTTGCAAGAACGTAGTGAAGGGTTCGCCTACTTTTTGTTTGACTTTACAAATATCAAGCATCGTTATCTGGTGTTGAATGTTGTAGGAGTATTGTGATATAAACTGATTTATCAACTCCTCAAAATTTTTGATGGGTGGAGTGATCTTATAAATCCACTCCATGGATTGTACACCTAGACTTCGTGGAAATAACCGCATTAAGTATGTATCGTCATAGGCGAATTCTAGACTCATATTTCGGAAATCCCTCACATGGTCAATGGGATCAGTTTTTCCATTGTACCTATCATATTTAGGAATCTCACAATGTTTTGGAAATGGGATCATTTGAAGACTCCTATCAAATGGATAAGGAGATATGTCTTCCAAAACATACTTCTTTGTTGTACCCCCTTGCATTTCTTTTATTTGCCCTTGTAATTCTTTTATCTGTTGATTAAGGGCACTAAAGTCATTAGGAGGAGTTTCAGGACTCTTTTTAATCCCTTCTATGTCGAAATTGTGAGATAACTTAGCTCCTTGATTAGCTAATGAGAGAAAGTATCGTTCTTTGTTTCGTTCTAAAATCCTTTCCATAAGAGTATGGAATTGAGGATCTTGTTCTGCTTCTTGAAGCTTTTCTTCTGTTAATTCGTCAAGATTAAACTTTTCCTCTTGTTTTTCATTACGGTCACCCATTTTACTTGTAGTGGTTTCTCCCTCATCTTTTTCCATTTGTTTTTGAGATCTTGTGAAGACAGGCATAGGTTTTGTTCCAAGTTCTACTTGCTTTTGATCAAAAGAGTGAAATAGTGCAATTTATATGATATATATGAAAGTCAAGATAGAATGAAGATTCTATGACTTACATAAAATGTCTAATCTTTAGCTTGTGTTGTTCCCTAAGTGAAAGGATGAAAATCCTGTTGACGGGAATTTAAGCAAAAGATCAAGAAAAGGATGATTTTGCACTTTATGAAGTTTTGATCATAGCTTTGTAAAAAGATGGATTTTGTGATGGATGCCTAATGTAATCTAAGTTCTCTATTGCAAAATTTGATTTGGACGAGTTGAATATTCAATTGCAGGTTGGGGAATATAACGGAAACGAATGCGTTGACTATGGTTATGCCTTTGAGAAAGGGCTCTTCTTTGAAAGTAAGCTTGTGAATACAAAGGTTCTATAGCATAATCATCTGAAAGACCTCTAACACAATCATGATACCTATGAAGAAAGGTTCTATATTTGAGTAAAACTTTTCGGCTTTGATACAAGAATCGTTGCTTCTTCAATAGTTTCTTGTGATTGAGGGGTTTCTTTGGCTTTTTAATCCTTTTGAAAACATATTTCTTTACAAACGTTGTGGATTTCCAATCTCGTAACATGGGAGTAATCAATGTGATAGTGAGTTTTGGATGATCTTATCTGAATTAGTGTATTGAAAACACATCAAACAAGTTGCAAAGTAGTTGTCTTAAGTCCTATGCTAAACATCAAGTGTATAATCAAAATGTTGTTCAAAAATTGTTTTAACGGGTTTTACACATGATAAGCATTTCAAACAGACTCACTCTTAATTCTCAAGTAGATCATCATAGTAATCAACAGCCCACATCTTAAAACTGTGTCGACTCACATAGCCGTGTCACCCCCGAAAGGGCGCTCGTGTTTTTGTCTTTTCCAGGTGCGTACTCAGAGTGACGGAAATGGATACCGGATCCCCTGAGCAAACAATCCTTGGCAGTTATATGGTGAGTATCTTGGGGGTAGATTCTTCCCTCCCCTGCACTGTGATTAATATGATGTTCGGAAACTGACAAGTTAGATACTACACTAAGTTCTTAGTAAGGGTTTCCGTTCGATGCAAAAAATGATAGACTCCCTCAAGAGACCTCCCTACCTTTAGAACAAAGGCTTTGGGGATGGTTATCAATGCACACTACCGTCGAATGGGATTTTCATCAACCATCTGCATTTGATTAGAGTGGGTTGGAAAACTTGGCTTTAGTTGTTCCCACTTAGGTCGTTCCCGTAGGGTGAGTACTTTTTCCCACTACGGCAGGCCTTCTAAAAGGTGCTAATAAAACAAGAAATTGCATAAAGGGAAATAGGTGAGTTTGGCATTTTGATTACCCAATTAAGGGGAGAGCATAGGCCTATCACCAAAAACAAAGCAAACAAGGATTTATTTTAAGCCAAAAATAAAGATTTTCTATGCTAAGTGAAGATGTTGCTTCACACAAACATGAAATTCTTTTTTTAGCCCCAAAATCAAATGTGAAATGTCTACCCTAGGATTGCTTCATTTTTAACTTAAAGTGTCTACCCTAGGATTGCTTTTTTTTTAACTTAAAGTGTCTACCCTAGGATTGCTTCTTCTTCTTTTTTAACTTTTAAAACTACTAACTGTCTGCGGTTGCGTCGGATTCAATTAAACTATATTTCTATTACAAATTACAGCTTACTGATTTTCTAAAATTTGCACTATAACAGACATTAAGGGCGCTATAGAATTTATTATAGGCGCTACAGAAATATTTAATAGCACTGCAGAAACTCTTAAATGCGCTACAATAATCCTCACGGGCGCTGCAATAACAATCATATGCACTGCAGGAGCTCTGAAAAATGTTGTAAGAACTCTGAAAGGCGCTGCAAGAATCTTCACAAGCGCTGCAATAACAATCATATGCGTTGCAGGAGCTCTGAAAAGCGCTGCAAGAACTCTGAAAGGCGCTGCAAGAATCTTCACAAGCGCTGCAAAAATAATCAAATGCGTTGAACTGGGTATAATTATTCCTAAACGTGTTTATTGCGCTATTCCGTTGTTTTTGTCTGTAACCTGTCAAAAGAAACCTGCAAAAAGATATTAAAAATGGGGGCAAGGGCCCCACGGTGGGCGCCAAAAATGTGTATGTCAATATTTGTTAATCAAATTGAAATAAACAACACAAATAATGGAACTTTAGACTGAAGAAATTGCTAATTAATTTAATTTCAAACAAAGACTTCCTCAGAAGCGTTCCATCTTCCTCTATCTCCAGAGATTCGTTTGAAGCTGCTGCTCTCAGATTTGTGTAAGCTCAGCTTCTCCAAATGGCTGTCTGCAGAATGAGTATGCAAAGGAAATTTTATCCTATATGCTAGTGAATGTGAAAATGCTGACGGATATGGACAGGGGCTGTGGATTATGCACAGGGGCTATAAACAGAAGATACTATGATATGGAATAGATATGACATAATTCTATGCTATGCTAATGCTATGATGCTAAAAAGATTTATACTACTTGCAATTTGGCTATAGTTATTCTACTGAAAGCTTCTATATGATTTGAAGTACCCGGCAGTCTTATTTATAAATTTTTGCAGGCACAATCCTGGCTGGCAAGGATCAACGGCTGTGAGATTGTCTGGTAGAATTGAAAGGTGAGAGATGAAGAGGTTGAGAAGAAGATGGAAGAGGTTGGGAGGTTGGAGAGAAGAATGGATTCCTGTCTTCAACCCACGGGAACAAGCCTGCACAGAAACAGAGAAAATTAATTTTTCTGTTTTGGCTGTTTGCTTCCACGGCTGTTGAAGATAATCCTCAAATTAAATAAATAAATAAATTTATTTAATTTCATTTATTGAGTTTGATTTTTGATTTTTGCACTATGGAAGATTTAATTAAATATTTTGTAATATTTAATTGTAATGTGACTTTAGAAGAATTAATTAAATATTTTAGAAATATTTAATTGCAAATGGATATTTAGAAGAATTAATTAAATATTAAGAGGAATATTTAATCTTTATTTGAATAAAGTATCCAAGTCAAGATTATTGATAATTAATATAAATAAATCATAATGTTTATTTAATTAATTAAGAAACGAATACGAAAAAAAATGATTAAATAAACTTATTTATTTAATCAAAATGAAAGAATGAACAAATATAAA
>VDFB02336828.1:0-19655 GCA_007258455.2 Sequoia sempervirens | reverse complement strand
GATTGTATGCTTCGGTATACGACAAAGGAGGTACGACTTTCATTTTCTTTCTTAATGACAGAAGCAAGCCCTCGATGAACCATCTTTTGTTTAACCCGTCGGCCGGCTGTGCCTCCAATTTCCCCAGCAAATCTTTGAGTCTTCGGTTGTAGGTCCACACACTCGTGCTTTCCTTGCTTGGTATTGTATATCTCCGCAACAATCTCGCTATCATCCTGCAGGAGTTTGAACTCCTCTGGAAATGCTTTCTTCAATAATCTCCATGTAGCTTTGTGTGCTTGATCTAATTCAGAGTACCAATCAATGGCATTGTCTTTGAGTGTCACTGGAAATGCTTTCAGCCACTGGTCCGGATCATCCTGTCCGCTGGCTATCTAGATAGTTTCACATGTCTTACAGTGCCGTACTGGATCTTTTGACCCATTCCCCATAAACTTCGGTAGCTTCTGCCGCTCTGGAGTAGCCATCTTTCCCTGTTGTCCTCCTTGTGTATTGGACCCGATTAGACTGGTTTCCCCGCAACGTTCTGGTGTGTCACTTGCACTCTTGGCCACGTACGAGTCACTCCCACGTCGTCCATCAGCGTCCACGACACCGTGAGTCTCCTAGGGTTCCCTCCGGTACTCTCGCTGCCTTGGGGTACTGAGCTCAGATCTTCCACTCGGCAGCTGTTCGTTGTCGTCTGAGAGGGACAACTCCCAAAACTGTTTGATGCTACTACTCAGTTCATCTTCGTTCTCATAAGGATCATATCTTCCTACGTATGGAGTGCCGAAGGTTCTCCGTCCCTTCCTTCTGTCAAACTTTGGTGCGCTCATCCAATGGATGTGTCTATTCTTGTCAAATTTTCATATGTTCTTTTAATGCTCTAATTTATTTCAATTAAATCCTCATCCAATTCCTTACCGGCTTCCTTCAGTCTTCTTCGCTGGTTTTCTTGTTCTTGCAGCCTGAGTGATCGCCGAACCTTTTCTTCCTGAGTCTCGTGCTTGTCAGGTACTCAATTCTTGTCTTTGTTCGGCTGTACGGGCATTTAAAATTTGTTCAGGCGATCATTGCTGACTACCGAATGTACGTCTCCGGCTAGTGTCTCGTTCCTCTTCTTCTCGTTTGGTTCGCTCTTCGTAGCGCTGCAGTATTTGCTGCCTTTGGCGTTCTCGATCGTCTTCTTCTCGGAGGTCTTGCAGAATAATGAAATGACGGGCCAACAATCTGGGCATACGATTCAGGAGGTGATTCACTTCATCGTTCACTTCCAACCTATCCCAGATAACTTCCTCAGGGATCTCCTGTATGTGGGATTCCCTACGTACGTGATCTCGTAAAGATATCTTCCACAAATTAACAAGATCTTCAGTCAATAGGTCTTCCCGTTCCTCATTAGCATTTACAAGCTCTTCTGCCCATTGACCCATTACACTGCCATGACGAGTGATTCCCTAGTCCGCTCAGGCAACGGCGCCAAATGTTTGCCCTACGGAATGTAATTCAAGTACTACGTACTACTGAGCAAACTAAGTCATGTGCAAAATATGGAACAAAACAATAGAATATAAATATATCATGTTTGAACATTAGAGGCTTTATTCATTATCAAAAATATCACCATGTACAATCACAGAGTATCAACAGTGCTATCAACTATGACCATCCACACATAACCTTCTCCCGACTACAGCAAATTGAGTACATATAACGTTGGCGGTAGTTAAGTAACTAACCGGCATGACGTTTGATAACAACAGTTATCACTAATCGGGACTTGATTACCCGAAAGTACATGACATGTATTATTCCCACTAACTATAGTTTTATTAGCAAATGGCCGACTAGGACCAAGGCCGACTACGGCTGACTACAACAAAAGTAAAGATATACTACTTACAAGTACTTGGTCTCCCAGCTCCTAAGAGTCATTTGCATTCAGTTTGACATCATTCAAAGAAGTATTGGCGAAGTTACGAGCATAAAGGTGAAATCTGTACTTGCTGGTTTGAGTTTTCAGTTTGCTACAATTTAATATCAGACCTGTTATTTCAGTCATTTTGGCCACATTTCATATGCTGGATATCAAGTACTTGTTAGGAGATAATGCTCTAACATTTTGGTGATCATTGAATATCTATATCTCATTGTATTTGCAGACTATATCGCATATTGTAAGGGTGAATCAGTGGTACTGATCAGCTCTTTATATTTCTGCAATTTACATTTTGTAATTCCCACTCTTAGTGGAAGAGACAGGCGTCACCGTCTATTTCTTTCATCTTTTTACTTTCTTGTATTGCCCGCTGAAAAGCGGAAGGGGTCGGCTAGCCGCCCAGACATTTACTTTTTGCACTTTGTAGTACACTCCCGTTGAATAAGTGGTCGAGTATGCATTTTCATTTCATGTTGATCGACTGAGCCGTCTTTACACTCCCGTTGAATAAGTGGTTGAGTTTGCATCTACATTACATTTTGATCCGTTGAACCATCTCTGATGTTGTACTCTTCAACATTTTAAGTTATACAAGCTAACGATCCCCTTTACACCATATGCTCTCACCTTGCCCTCACTAGGATTTGGGTGATCAAAAAGTGAAGGGTTACTTTCAACTGGTTTATTTTGATTATCTAACGTTATTAAAGGGTGAAGCTATTTGTGAAAAATTGAAAAAAAATTATAAGGGGGATATTTCAGACGATCATTAGTGTTGAGATACCATGGGTTAATGGGAATTGATGAATGCATCATCATGGTAAGAGCAGGTTTTTCTTTTAGTTTTTTCTCTTTTTATGTTGTATCCACTCCAAAAGTATAGGAAAAAGGATATAGACAAGGCTTCTTAACTTTATTTTGTAATAGGAAATTTCTCTTCCCTTTTCTTGATCACTATCTTTGTAAGCTTCTTGTAGAGTTTTCACGCATTTTTGGCTATCTTTGCACTTGGAATTCTTGGATGTAATCTCTTGCATTGAGCAGTGCGAATATGAATCAAAACTTGAGAGTTCCTTTTCTTAGCTTGTTTGTTACTTTGTTTGGATGGCAGTCCAATTAGTTGGTTCTTCATAACCAGTTTCAACAATTTCACATGAATAATTTCATGTCAAAAGAGTCATCATCTTGATAATCCAATAATAATAATTAGCTACACTAAATTTTGGAATGATGAACTCAAAAAGCCTTTTGAGAACTGGTATGCACCTTGAGTATCTTATGTTTCTTTAAATAAATTAGATTTCAATAACCTGATACAAGCACATACTACTATGCCTTAAAGCGGAAACAAACACAATTTAATTTCCATTACATTAACCCTTAGAGGAAAGATAATGTAGTTTGCAGATCTAGGAAAATTTCAGAACATAACACCATGTAAATTAACATTTCAAGAATGAGAAAGAAGAAGAATAGAAGAAAGATAGATTGGCTTCCCCGAGGCGTTGAGTCAAGGTAGGGTCTGTCATGTCCCCGCTTTTAGCCGCATTAATCGCTTGTCGAGGAGTTAGCTCTATAATTTCGACCTCGTAGGGCCTTCCATTGTGGTGTGCAGGATCATCGGAGGTACTCACTGTTTGGTAGCTCCAAGCAGTAAGCAGGCCGTGTTGGGCCTTCTAATCTTCCGTAGTGCTTTTTCGTGAACTTTCATTTTAGAAAGGGGTCAGCGGAAGTCGCAAGCATGCAAGTGTGACACCGGGTTCACCATTCAAATGACCCACCCTACCGCCAGCTTGGTTGATTTGACGGAGAAATAAGGAGTAATTAATGAGTTATTAAATATTTAATAATTTGACTTTATATTAAAGTCACTTTATTGAAGTATTTAAATATTTAATTAATTTGGCCTGTTATAAAGTATTTAATATACTTTATAATAAAGTATTAATTTTTGATTTAATGAATATTTATTATTCATTAAAATAAGCGCCAATTATTAAATAGATTTCTCCTAAGTCTTGAAAAGACGAATTTAATCATTTTATTAAATGATTATTAAAAAAGAGCATTGGGTCGAATTTTATTAAAGAGGATATATATTTTGCAGTCAAGACAAATCGAACCATCATGAAATGTTATTCTAATTTGTCTTTTGCTCTGAGCATCGGAGTTTGCAAACCTTAGGGTTTCTGGCAAACGATCGTTTCTGGAGAACAAAAACTCTTCAAAGATCAGGCAGACTGAGGCTGTGAAATATCAGTTGAAGCTGGCACTTGGTGATTTCATCCAGAGATCACAGTTTGAGATTATCGAGTTATTTTAGCAGAGATTCACAGAGAACTTCATCTGGCAGTAAAGGCGTATCTTTTCAGAGATCATTCATTTGAGACTGGGCACAAATTCCAAAGGCCGTACTTCATTTAATGCTGCTGCAGACAGGCCATACTTCTGTACCTTTCTTGGCCGTACTTTCTCATCTTCAGTGGAACGCCTGTATCTTTCAGATTCTGGTGTTTGCTTCTTGGGCGCCTTGGTTCTGGAGACTGATTCTTGCCTGGAACGGGAGAGCAAAGTGGAGTTATTAATTTCTATGTGCATTTATTGCTGCTACAGCCGCCATTAAAGAGAAATCAGGTTTTTTTCAATAAATTTATTGTAACTCATGCTTTATTCAGACTTTTGTATTGTAAATGCTCTGGAAGTAATAATAAACAGTGCGCCTACCTTCTCTGATCATTTCCCAAGCTTTTCTAGAGTCATTTAATTTTTTATGAATTTTATTAGCAATTTTGAGAGAAATCGCAGCTTTACATTTTTGCCTAAAAACTCAAAAAAACCAAAAAAACTCAAAATTTGCAAAAAACATCTCGCTAGGGTTTCAGCTTGAGAACCACCGTGGTTCTCCGGACAAATCGCTTCCATCTAAATTCTTCGATTGGATTGCCCAATCTTTCTCAATTCCTGAGTGGAAATGTATGATTATGGGTTCACTTGGCAGCGCCAGTCCCGCCGGGCTTTCTATTTCTCCCCACCCATCTTGCTGGCAAAGCCACTTTATTCGACTCCAGGTGGCCAGTACCTCCATCTGTGTTTGCTCGTTAATGAATGGCTAACCGCATCCCGCTACTATACATGATACAATGCATATAGGGGATCCATGCCCTCCGTTTGTTATTGCTCACCGATATACGAGGGGAAAACCCTTTTCGGTAAAAAAACCCACACTCCAAAGCATCAAACCAATGTATTAATCTGCAACAAGAAGGTTGTAATACACTTGTAGGCTCAGAACCTTAACATGGAGACTACATTTTGCTCTTCTGGATAAAATCCAACAACATAACCGTGCAATAAAAAATTCTCCTCATACAACTCCACTAGCAAACACCCATATTTGTAGAGCTCAAAGATGGACGCCCAAAACTAGCATGTGTCAACATACTCTTCACTACATGCATATAAACAAAAAGGATAACATGCAATGCGCCTATCTTCACCTACTTATGCAAACTATAGCCAATCTCAACATGCAAGGCATCTATCATAAATTTCTATGCCAAATTTCAGTCCTATCAACGTGCATAGCGTCTACCACATACAAGACTGACACCTACCACAATTTCACTAGTCATGACTCTTACAGCTGTCATAACCCATCATAGCAAGTTGTCATAGTTTGTCATAAAGTACGGCATAACAAATTTTGACAAAAGCCACTAAGTTAGACACAAATTTAGGACCTCCAAAGTGGGACTCCTTCCAGAATTTGAGCTTCCAAATTGCATGTCACCTTCCATGTAGGATGCCATATCACCAACGTGTCCGACAAAGTGCCACAAGATTAGTAGGAAAAATATCTGTAATGTCCCCAATTTAGCCCTACGCTCTTCATTTGGATTTAGCCTATTTCTGGAAATCCGTAGGCTACTCAGATGTGCAAATTTAGGGTTTCCACTTTCAGTAAGTCTTGCTTCCAGCTCAACTCAGCTTTTTGTTGGTTTTGAGATGAACTTACTATTTTTGGCATTGTCTATTTTTAGTAAGTCTAATTTTGGCAGTGGCATCATCAGTAGTTCAACTCAGGTCATCATGCTATTTTTGGCAATCCATTAGTTTCAGTATTGGCGTTGGTTTTGGTTATCTCCTTGGATTGAGTATTATACTTAGTCAATTTCATGTTTTTAAGTTGTACCCCACGACTAGGCCTGATGACTTCAAGTTGTTTTAAAGAGGGGACATTAAGGGGTCAAGTTAAGCATTTAATGATTTAATAAATGTTTTATTGTTGCATTTTGAAATGGACGCCAAAAAAGGAAGATGAATAATATTTTATTATTTCAAAATAAAGTGAATGGTTGAAGAGGCATCCCTTTTGGAAGTTGAAGTGATTCGGTTTCTTGGAATTCAGAGTGTTTCATTTGCCATTTGAAGCTTATTTATTGAGGCCTTGCTCATTCATTCTCATCTTTGGAAAATATTGTAAAGTTATGCTGCTGAATTGATTTTAGAACCCGGCTAAGGGGGAGCTTAGTATTTTTTATACCATTCTTCGGGCCTGAAACTATGGTTCCCTAGATGGTCATTTGGGAGTGTGCTTCATTCAGAAGTGCATATTGAGCTTTATTGTTGGAGAATTTTGATGTTATTTCCAGTTTGGAGCTTGCTGGTTCAGTCATGGCTGAAGGACGTTTTTGATTGCAGCTCCTTGGGCAAATTTTATTTCATTATGGGTATTGATGCTACATGATTCTATGCTATAGGCGACTCAAATTGCAAAAGATCAGATTTTACTATGCTTCCTTTGATTTTCTTGAGAGGCCGTACCTTCTCTAGGGCCGTACTTCTTTCAGCTTGCCTTGGGATTCGTGCAATCCATTTAGTGGCTGTTTTGGGGTCTTATTCTTGCTTGGAGCTGGTTGCCTTAACTCATGGGTATTGTAAGTTTAGTTTTGAAGTGTATCTTTGGAGTATGATGAAGATTTGAGCATTTTGATGTTTCTTAGGTTGCTAGTTCAGAACTTTCAGTTTGTTGTTTGTCATATCAGATTTATATCAGTTCAGATTTTGGTTTGTATTTTCAATATTAGAGAGATTATAAGTGTGGGAGATCATCTTCTATCATTGTGCTTTGTTACCATTGTAAAACACTTGTAATTTTGCAGTTATTTTCAGATTGTAAGACTGTAAATAGTAGTACTGTTTCAGTCATTTATTTGCTGCATTTACTAGTGTTAAATTTCACACATTGTAACCCCTGGATGGTTTACTGCCAGCGTGGAGAATAAACAAATTGTATCTCTCTTTTTCACCCACTGAAAAGTGGAGAATCCCCATTCACTCATGGATGCTCGCCACAACGGATGAATTAGTTTGTTTTGTAATTTCTTCCCCCCACTGAATTAGTGGAAGTGCGGAAATCTTTCATGGCTAGTTCACCGCCTAGTTCCATTCAGTTGTAATTTAATTTCAGTTATTGTTTAGTTTTCTCTGCCATATGACAACACCTCTCCTTCCTTGGGATTGAGTGTGCATTCTTGGCGTTGAGATTATTCAAACTTGGATTTCAATTTTGGAGCTAACGCTAATTCAATTGGCATAGTGTTGATTGTGTTGTGAAAATTCAAAGAAAAATTTGGTTGGCATATTTCAATATCATTAGGATAACTAATCACCAAATTAAATGCTAGAACTTGCGAAGTTTGAGACACCTTAATCCAACAATCAAGTGTTAGAGAGATTTGTAATAAAAACCTACTTCCTAGAAAACCTACACTTAAAACACTTGATTAATGGAAGATCAATTGTTAAATTATGACAGAGTTGTCTTAGTGAATATTCACTAATTATTATTACAATTTACTCTATGTATTTCCTCCAATTAGGATGTAACATACACCCTTATTTTACCTGTGTTTTTTGTTTGTTTTTAGATGTGTATGAGATGTATTTTGCAATGGTTTGTTATTAACAAATATAGTGCAGATAATAAAGAGATTTGCAACAATAATCAACTCAATAAAAGTGCAATATTCAGGAATATAAGAGGCTGAAATTTCCAGATTTATGTACTGAGTAAAACATACAATTTTTCCAAAAACTAAGAGCAACCCAGATTGGGAAAGGCCATTACATATCAATTTTCAACATACCCACAAAATGCAACAAAGGTTTTGACTGCACTGTTCACAAAATCTGCAAAGTGGGAGTGTCAAACTGGAACACCACCTTCCCAAAACTCCTCCAAATTCGTTGCAAATGAAGTCTAATTGTTTTCCAGCCTTGGGTGACCCCAAACAACAACAAACACTCCTGAAAACTGAATTGTCCAGCAAGTTAGCAACTAAATTTCCACGCCCCTATCAAACATGGTATGGCCAGCAAGGAATGGTATGACCAGACCCAACAAGCAATATATATTCAATAATATGTACTGTCCCCTTTTTAGCTTGGTCTTGTTTGTTGAGGGGTTAGCCTATCATTTTGAACCTCGTAGTCTGACAGTTGTGGATAGAGGGTCTTCAGTGGCAGTTACTCGATGATTTGGGACATTACTCCTCAACTGGATTCAAGTTTTGGCGTTTGCACTCATTTGACTCAGATTGGCACACTTACTATTTATAGTAAGTCACTATTTTGGGAGAGTCAGGGTTTCTATTGATAGCCGGGCACCTGAGCAGAGCATATTGGCAGTGTTGACCTTTGATTGGGCCTTTGTAGTTGTTTCCGGACTCAGTGGTGTGTACTTACTATTTATAGTAAGTCAGGCTATAGGGACATACTATTTCTTGTAGGGCACTTAGTTCAGTTGGCATTCATAGAATTGACCCAGTTTTGTTGTTGACTTAGCAGATTGGTGATTATTGGAGCATTTTGTGATAATTAATTAATTATTGTCATGACTTTATATTATAAAGTCAAATTATAAAATATTAATTGAATGGGGCCATGACCCATCATTAAGTGAATTAAAATAATATTAAAAAGTGGGTGCCCAAACCAAGGTATTTGCTAAGTTATATTAAAAAGCATCAAAAGCAAATTAAAAATAATTAAAAAGCAAATCAAGAGGGTCGACTTCTTCATGAGGAAGTATAAAAGCTTTCAAAAAGAAAATTGAATTGATTCTATGATGATCATTCAACTTTGTCTTATTTGAGAGCTTTGGAGTTTGTGAAGAAACTGAGGTTTCTGCAAATTTCATCCATTTTCAGGCTTTGGAGAACGAAATCTCTTCATAGACCAGCATTCTGAGGCTGTGAAATCATCAGCTGAAGATTGCTCATCAAGTTGGCTTCACATAGGAGTGAAAATTGTGCTTAAAGGTGAAGAGTAATCCAGGGTTTGAAGCTGAAAAAATCATTTGAAGAGAGAATAAGGAATTATTGAGTTTTTATTTGGTTGGCACACATCCCTAGGTCCGTACTAGCTGATGTACTTGCAGGTCGTACAACTCCAGCAGAAGGCGTTTTTCTTCCTTGGCGAAATCGCCTCCCTTTTTGGCTTCAATCTTGTTCCTTTAGTGGAAGCTAGGCTACAGGAGTCTATTCAAAGTGATTTCAAGGAGGAGAAACTAGTCTTGAGGGTAGGTCGATCATTTATCCAGTCAATCACATTGTTGCAAATAAACTCCATATTTCTACAAGGGTTTTATGATGGCTTTTCTTGGTATGCTCGTGTTGAATAAGCTTTGTAAATAATATATTATCAAATAAAGATATTGCAGCCTCTTTAAAACTTGGTTTTCATGAGTTTAATTATTTCATTGTAATTTTTATCATGCTTGGCATCTTTATATGAAAAATACAAAAAATTATATATTTGCAAAAACACAATTTTTTTTACAAAACCATCAAAAACTAAAACAAATTGCATTATTTAGCATAGTTTGGGGTTGAGAGACACCAGGTCTCCTACATAATATCTCTGAAAATTTCCTTGTTTAGCCACCACTGCAAACCTCCAACAATTTCAAGCTCGAAGAACTGAAGAAAAAGATGTCAAAACTCCATTAAAGCTCGATTGTGATTTCTGAATAAAAATCACCAATTAATCTCCCAGATTGAATCTTTCACGAACGTAGAAGATGTCGTTTGCAAGGGATGTCATCCTCACAAAACCTCGTGAAGAAATAGCTCCTCCAACAATGAAGAATATCCAATATACCAAAATCAACATAAAGAATGAACTCCAAAAAATGCTTTTATATCACTCCCGAAAGTGATGCCCCTACTTGCTTTTTCACCTTTTAAAATATTCAAATTTATTTTTTATTTCTCCAATGTGGCGCCCAAACACATAAAAAAGGTCATACTTTTTAAATTAAATATTTTACTTTATCCTTGGTGCCCACAATATCCTTTAATTAAAATAATGATAAAGTTAAAACTTTAATTTAACTTTATTTATTTATAACTTATCGTTATTTAATTTAAATTCACCGGACTATATCATATGCCAAAATGACACTGAAAATAACATCCATTGACAATACTAAAAATAGCAGGATAGACAATTGGCCCCTTTAGTGCTTGAGACTGACTTACTAAAAATAGTATGGGAGAAATCACCAAAAATACTCCAGAAAAGGGCCTTACATACATCACAACCTCCAGAGCTCCACTAAACACTTGTCACTACCAAAATGCTAGATAAGCTATCACCAAAGTTTCCTAACTACAACCTGTTAGCCTTCAAGAACTGCTGAATAGGCTAACTCTGCCACCCTACTGAACTGGTTAGGAAGGGGACATTATAGTCCGCCCTCCCTAAAATTGCTTGTCTTCAAGCAATCTCAATTCTAGATGCTGCAAAATCTGCTCATTCTCGCAAGTTGCATCCTCAACTGAATTTTTTTTCCATTTGACCAAATACTCCTTAATTACTCTTTTACAGAGATTCCACTCGCTGGAATCTATAATGGCCTATGGAATTAGAATCAACTTACCCTCCTCATCTAATGGTGGTAACGTTGATGAGGGGACTATATTGTGTCCTAATGCCTTAAGCTTGGATACATGAAAAATATTATAAACCCTGCTACTAGTGGGTAACTCAAGCTTGTAGACAACCTCACCAATCCTCATGAACATTTTGAATGGGCCATAAAACTTGGGCTTAAGACTCTTTGCACCACTCTTCTTGAGAGTCTATTGTCTGTATTGGTGTAGCCTCAAATACACCATGTCCCCAACCTCAAAACTATGCTCCACACGATGTTGATCAACATATAACTTATGTTGAGTTTAAGCTTGTTGCAAGTTCTCCTTCAATGATTTCATAACATCCTGACTCTCGTGCAGGAAATCCCTTGCCATAGGCACTCTACTATCTCCAAAATGAAAATCCAAGAAGTTAGGTGCCTCATATCCATATAGAGCCATGAAAGGTGACATCCTGATGAGCATGTGATAGGTAGCATTATAGCAGTATTCCACAAGATGCAACCACTTAATCCAAGCTCTCTGTTGCATTGGTACATAATTTTTGAGATACCCTTCCACCCATTTGTTGACTATCTCTATTTGCCCATCTGTTTGTGGGTGGTAGCTCGTGCTAGGAGTGAGCTCTGTCCCACTCAACTTGAAGAGTTCCTACCAAAAGAGGCTTAGGAACTTGCTATCCCTATAGCTCACAATACTCTGGGCATCCCATGCAACCTTAAAATCTCCTTGAAAAATAACAGCCATTTGAGCTGCAGTGTAGGTCGCTGAAATAGCGAAAAAATGTGCAAATTTGGTTAGCTTGTCGACCACGACATATATGCAATCCTTGTTTCGCACCTTGGGCAACCTTGTGATGAAATCCATGGAGATACATTCCGATTTCTAATTAGGAATGGGTAAGGGCTGAAGTAAACTAGCTGGATAAGTGTGCTCATTCTTATTATGCTGGTAAGTAGGACACTCTCTAACATACTTATGGACTTCATTTTTAAGTCCTTTCCAAGTGAAAGTTTCCCAAATCTGCCTGTAGGTCTTGAAGAAACCTGGGTGACCAACCATCGGTGCATCATGAAATGTCCTCAAAATTGTCCCCTTAAACTATGAAGTAAGCACTAAATAGATCCTCTCCATATGAATTATCAACTCATTGAGCACTGTATACTTGTCATCATGGATAGTGCCCTCTATGATTCCTGCTTCCCAAGAATCCTTAGCATACTCTGCTGAAATTAAATCCCTCCAATCAACAACAATCTTGTAAAATCCCCTTATAATTTTTTTTCAATTTTCACAAGCAATGTCACCTGTTAACATTAGAGAAACCATAAACCAACTGAAAGCAACTCTTTCACTTTTTGATCACTTAGATCCCAATGAGGGCAAGGTGAGAGCATATGATAGAAAGAGGATTGTTAGGCCCAAATCCAACTGAAGCACAATACTGGAAACCAACCCTTCACTTTTTGATCACCAAGTTCCTAGTGTGGGTGAGGTGAGAGCATATGGTGGAAAGGGGGATCATTAACTATGAAAACTAAAAACTGCTAAAAGTACAAATGAGAGACAACTTAGCTGATCAGAGTGTAATGCCAATGCAAACTCAACCACTTATTCAACGGGAGCATAACAGACAGCTCAGCCGATCAACATGATATGAAAAAGCATACTCGACCACTTATTCAGTGGGAGAGATATTACAAGAAAAGTAGATGTTTGGGCGGCTAGCCGACCCCTTCCGCTTTTCAGCTGGCAGTACAAGAAAGTAAAATACTGAAAGTAATGGATGGCGAGGTGTGTCCCTTCCTCTAAAAGTGGGAATTACAAAAGGTGAATTGCAGAAGCAGAGTGACTAAATCAATACTATTGATAATTGCCTTACAATATGATATAATCTGCAAATTACAATGAGAGTTAGATGTCCAATAAACTCCAATATGAAAGTAGTTGATCTCCAAACATAAGCTAACTATTCTACTAAAGAAAACAAGGCAAAAACTGAACTTTACCAATCTGATATGAATTTTGCAGCTTCAGAAATATCAGACCAGCAAGCTCCAAACTTAGTAAAATGCTCACAACTCAACCAATACTCCTCCGGTTGACATGAAACCGAGTACAAATGAAGCATAGGAGGTAGGCGCCCAAGAATAAAACAAGAAACACCCTCAAATATTTTATGCACACATCCCAAGGCCTTGTAGGAGAGGTACGGCCTTCAAGGAGAGGGCAACCAGCAAGAATAAATTCATTTCTTCATAATAAAATATGAAACTCAACAAAGTGAGGTGTCCAAGGAAGATTAATACATATGGTCAATACCCAGAACAAGCAAAAATTCACCAAGTGAGCTACAAGCAAAAACGTGCTTTTGCAAGCACCAAACCAGCAACACAGAAAACTGAGAAACACACAAAAAACTTCTAAAAACATAAAAAATAAACATCTCCATTATGTTCAATCTACTCTTCAGTGTAAAGAACAGTCCAAGGCTTAGCCAGGTGCTATCTTGCAAGCACACAACTAAGTTTGCTAGGAGGTATGCTTAACTTGAAGCGAGTTAGTAGCAATTTCAGCAACACTTCATTATAATTTTCAATGGATACCGAGAATGATGTTAGAATCCAAGATTCGAAATGCAAACCAAAAAAAACCTTCCACAAGAGAAAAACAGAAAAAGTCAGACCAATTTGCATGAAGATGTGCAAATGAATAATATTCAGGAATTTAGTAAATACAATAGATGTATTGCTTTATAAAAGCAATGTATGCATAACCCTAAAATGAAACCTTAGTGTGCACACTTAATAATTAATATATAATTAATTATTAATGTTCCTAAGTTTAGCTTAAGTAACTAAAGTGATAAGTGATTTAATTAATTAACCAATATGATTAGATTAATTAAGTGAAATAACTTATTACTCTAACACCCCCCCTTAAGATGAACTTAGGAAGTAGCTAAAACACTAAGGAAAAGATGCATGAAAGCAAAGATGGGTCCCGACAACAAGGCCTGATCAGGTACCCATGTACAAATGCAATGAATGAGAAAGAGGAGAAAACCTAGTGGGACAAAACCCCCCGTCAATGAGATGACCTACTGCAAAGAAGCACTGGAAGAACACTGGTGGAGTGACACTGGAATCCTGAATCTGGCAAGCAAGGAAAGATACCTTTGTTTACAAGAAACCATATTAGAGTCACTGTAGGACTCAGGTGGAATCATGATAATGCAACAGCAGACCCAATGCCAAGGAACACTCGAAAACTCACAAACTAGAACAACCCTAGAATCTATGAAGCAACAATAGATGAATAAATGATTCCCCCCATAAGAGGGAATGATTTGATGAAAAAATCTAGAAGCTATGTGTATCTCGATGCCGATGCCAAACTGTGACTAAAACTGATCCATAGGAGCAAGTACCATGAAGATTCTAGAACATTAACCATAAAATGAATGGCCCTCAAACTGAGATGTGACCCGATGTGAATCTGATACGATTCAGGATCATTAACGATAGACTCTCAATCTGAGATGTGAACCGATGCGACCAAAATGTGTCAAGCTATGAGCAAGATGAGGCCAAAAGAAACTACATGATCCAGGTACAACTCATACGAGTTGTCATCAATATAAAGATGAGATCAAAGTGCATGCAATGCAGTTACACTCTAATCTATTTATTATGCAAGAAACCCTCTTGATGGAACTTTATATAAGTTCATTTATTACAATAACCCATAATTGTAAAAAGAGAGAATGCAAAACATGCATAAATTAAAGAGAAAATGCAAACTTGGTGCATGAAAACAAAAAGAGTGCATGCACAAATCAATGTTCACATCTGTCTCCATGATTAAAATTGACCTTAGATCTGTGTAGAGGACTGAATCTAAAAAAATGGCCAACACCAATGTGAAGTGCTCAAAACTAGCTTTTCGTCGATATCTCGTTTGCCAAAAACGGACATTGTGGCCAAAAGTTATGAATTTTTCAAAAAAGCTGAATTTAGCTTTCAGGAAACGAGTTTTCTAGCAAAAAAAAGTTTACTTCTGATTTTATTTCCTCAAAATTTTATCAAGGGTTTGATGCAAGCCGTTTTTATTGGAGCCGTTTTTCATTTTTGTTTCAGAAATCAAACTTCCACTCAGTTGTAGGAAAAATGATTTTTGGGTTTTGTAGGCAGGGTCAAAATCTAAACTGGGTATCTTTTAGATTTTGCATCTTGCACAAATCTGGAGAAAATTGCTGTACAAAAAGCGGCGCACGTTATTTTTTTCTATTGGCTGAAGGTTAAAAAAAAATATTTTTTCTACTAGATGTGCAAATGAATAATATTCAGGAATTTAGTAAATACAAGAGATGAATTACTTTATAAAAGCAATGTATGCATAACCCTAAAAGGAAACCCTAGTGTGCACACTTAATAATTAATAAATAATTAATTATTAATGTGCCTAAGTGTAATATCCCCTTCTTGAGCATGATCTTTTCAGTTGACCGTTGGCCTATTCTGGAGACCCGTAGGCTACTCAAAAGGTGAAATTAGGGTTTCTTGTTTTGGAGGTTGCTGTTGCTCGTGAATGGTTGATTGAATGGCGGATTCTTTCTGGGTTTTCAGAGAGCTTTGCAGTGGTGTGTTTTTCTTGGCATTCCGGGCACCTTCAGGAATTTACTATTTTTAGTAAATTCTATTTCTGGCAGTGGTTCTGTCATTCTCGGCACAGTTGGCTTTCCTCTTCAGTTGACTTAGTTGATTTGTTCAATTTTGGCCATGGGGATGCTTCTTGGAGAGATAAGTGCTTTCTTTAAATAATGTTATGTTTTAATGTTATAATACCCGCCTTGGCCTAGTCTCATAACTTAATGTTGTCTTAAAAAGTGGTCTTCAAGGGTGGGTGCTTCATGAAGGTGATTTATATTTTATTAAAGTAAAAAATGAAGCTTGATTTTGGACGCCTACTTCTTGAAAAGGTGAATTTAAAAATAAAAGTCAAAAGTGAAAGCTTGAAAAAGGGACGCCATCTCTTGGAGGGAAAAGGAGTTATTTGAAATTTGAAAATTAGGGTTTCTAGAAGCTTCTGGAGAGTCTTCTCAAATTATAAAAGGAAGCCTTGGGTCCTCATTTGGATATCTTATGTCTGAAGTATTGTTATGCTGCCGAAATGGTGTTGGGACTGCTTCGAGGAATGAATGCCTCTTAGCCTTGGCTCGACTTCATGCTTGTGAGATAGCATCTAGTGGAGAATTTAGTTGGTTTATGAGTGAATTTGTAGTAAGGTTTGCTTTGTTGCATTGTTTTGCTTGTAGTTCTGTTTTATTGCATTTTATATCTGATTCTGGAGTTGCTGTTTCAGTGTAGCTGCATATGGTTTTTACATATAAGTCAAAAAATACAAAAATAATCATTCTGGGTATTGCATCTATCTCTTTGTCTATGAGGGGCGACCCTTCCCGCTTATTCTCAGATTTTTTGAAGAAGTCTTTGATTTTATTTAAGAAAATCGCCCTTCCTTGAGGGCCGTACCATTTGGGGCTGCGTTGAAATTCGTGCATAAAATATTTAGAGTCTTTTGGTCTTTTTTCATGATTTAATATGGGGCGCCATCATCTGAGAGTCACTTTGCATTTGGTCTCATGAGATTTGAGTGAGTTTTGTGGGAGTTATGAGTATTTTGGTTAAGTTCTGTGTTGCTGGTTTTGACATTCAAGCTGCTGTTCTGTCATATCAGTTTGTGTAGTTTGCATTCTTGGTGATGGGTTTGAGTCTGGAAGGTCACAAATAACTCTGGAATGATCATATCTATTACTGCAGTAGAGGAGAGCTTCTAATCTTGTTCATTGCAAGCACCTTCTGATATATTGTAAGCTGAACACTAGTACTGTCAGCATTTTCCCCTCTGCATCTTCATTTTACTGTAATACCCACTGAATAAGTGGAAGAGGCTGGCTTGCCGCCTATTTGCATTTGAATTGTATGGTAGTTTGTAGCATCTCCGCCATATGGTAGCTCCCTTCCCACCTTGGGTTGGTAAGCACATTCTTGGCATCGAGCTTACTTTCAACATAATAGATGATAGGGATCCTTTGACCATATGGTCGTCGTCATCCAACGCATTCTTGGTTAGAGTTCTATATTCAGCATTGCATTGAGATCCTCTGACCATATGCTCACACCTTGCCTAATTCGGGATCCTAGTGCACATTCTTGGTTAGGGTTAATTCTGCATTGTTTGGGTTTTCCTGCTAACCTTAACTGGTGCATGTTGTTTGTAATTGCAAAAAAGAAAAAAATTGAAGTTTTGGAAACATTTTAGAAGAAGATGAAGAATTTCTCAACAATGAGGAAGGGGAAGATTGTAGAAACCACACTAAGTCTAGAGATCAAGAAAGTGATAGGACACAATCATATTCTGATGTAACCAAGAGAAAGCGTATGACAATTGAATTATCTACGGATATGAGAAAGATTACTCCTAAATTTGAAGGAAGCATCAAGGTAGAATAAGTTGAGGCTTGGTTAATTCAAATGGAGAATTACTTTGAAATAAGAAACTATTCAGAGGTCACTAAAGTTGTGTAGGGAGCTTTCTAGTTAGTGGGAGAAGCCTCTAATTGGTGGATGAACAAGAAGATGGAACTTGGAATCAGTTCCTTAGAGCTAACTTGGAATGAGTTTGTTGAGATTTTTTGAAAGAGGTGGTTACCCCAACTCTTTTTCGATCAAAATCTTATTGACTTTCAAAATCTTAAGCAATGAGATATGTCAGTAAATGAATACTAGGAGAAGTTTACTCGTCTCTTGAGGTATGTACCAATGTATCAAAAGGATGAGCGATTTCGAATCAAGAAGCTCATCATGGGACCAAATGTCCAAATAGGTGGAGAGGGGGATGTACATGGTCTGACCACTATGGACCTAGTATATGATAAGGCAATCAAGCAAGAGCAAAATCTCAAAGCCATCTCGATCTTCTGAGAGAAGAAGAATCAAAAGAAGTTTGGAGGGCCTCAATCTAATCAAGCTCCCAAGAAGTTTAATAAGGGGAAAACATTTCAAAGGTAAGGGGAAAAGGGATCCCAAAATAATTTGAATGATCTGAGGAAGGATCGTCGAGGAAACAACTACAACAGTGGTAAAAATAACAAAGTTGGAGGGAATGGTGGTCATTTTGATAGGCTAGTGAAAAGGAGAGGACTAGTAAGGGGATGTTTTACATGTGGAGGGGATCATTTTGCTAATCAATGTCCCAACAAACCATCAAGTTTGTAACCACACGGTAATTCACTTCCTTCTCAATGGACTATGTTTCAACAAAGGATCCATGCAATAGTGGACAATCAACAAGTTGAATACCATATCACCTTGGTGAAAACTCCAGATGCTTTGTTTGGTTTACCTATTTCCATACTTATTGATACTGGAGCTATAAAAAAATCACCTTGAGTAGCTAATTAGATTTCTAGGAAGGTTGGTTTTATGGAAAAATCTTAGGTTGTAGAATATTTAAACTAGGCAAGAGCAATGGTGAGCCAATGTTTATTTGAGGCAAGGATTGAACTTCCAAGTTTTTCAATGGAAGCAAACTTGTATGTGTTGGAAAAACAAAGAAGATTGACTATCTCTATAGTTTTGTGTTGTCATTGACGTCACCATGTTGTGTCTGCAAGTTTAAGATAGTGCTTGATCCGGTATTTTGGTCTGGTATCTGAATCGATATTCGAGCTACACTCTCCAATATTCTAGTCCTCATTCCTCCGTAGTTAGTAATTAAAGCTTGTGGTTTTGAGAAATTGTTTATGGTTGTTGAAGGAATGCATGTTCGGAATATTATGTGCTCTGGTGCTTGTACAACGTTGTGGCAACCAACAAAATTTTTATTGCTTTTTGGATTGAAGTCTATTCATGGCCAACTTCTTGGGGTAATTGTGATTCAGTGAATTAATTTTGCTATGCGGATATATGTGTGACCTATTTTAGGTCTTTGCCAACATAATGTAGCATGTTGGAGGTTTGAATTACTTTCTTGGAAATATTTTGTTAATGATTAGAGTCAACAGTTGGTATTTTTGGTAAATATGAAATGCATCTAATTAGGCTGACCTAATTGATGCCTGTGAAAAAAGGCCAGGTATATAAATGAATATGTTAGATAGTTTTATGTGTGTGATAGAGACAGAGTAATAGAAGAGTGTGTGTATATGCGAAATCAATGAAGCAGTTGTGAATGAAAAGTTGGAAGTGAGCAAAAAAGATGAAGTGTGTTGAGTCAGTCTATTGAGCATCACCGAATTACATCAACACTTGTTAGGTGCACCATTCTCAGTTCATTTTGGTTGTAAATCCCAATTCTATTTTGTCAATCTTTTTGTAGGCAGTGAGCCTCTCTTGTAAGTAGTGAGTTTTTGTATTTGGACAGTGAGTCCTTTTAGGGAAGTAAGCCTTTTATTTTCAGTTTGAAACTACTTTATATTGTGAGTTAATCCTCACCGTGGTTTTTCCCTCCTTGGGTTTTCCACGTAAAAAATTGGTGTTCATTGTGTTGATTTACTTTTTGTTATTTGTGTTTCATGCTCTTACTTAATAACAAAATAGTGTGGTTGTGGAATTAATAAGAGTTGAAGTTTTAAGTTTGAATTATGTGACAACCGACCACTCTCCTTGTCCTCATACCGCTTAACAATATGTATCACCCTCTTTAGGATCTTCTAGTGTCATCTTAGGTATGAATTGGCTATGGAAGTATAGAGCTAAAGTGGATTGGTCATGCTAAAACCAGAATGTCTA
>VDFB02336827.1:0-39885 GCA_007258455.2 Sequoia sempervirens | reverse complement strand
TTAACATGTAAATAGGATACCACTAATTAAATAGTTAGGTAAATTACCTATTTACACCAACACACTTAAGGGGGGTTGTTAGTGTAAATAGAGTCATTATTCACTTAGTTAGCTAATCACCTTTCTAGGATTGACCTATTCACACTCATAGCTTAAGTTTACTTAGGTTTATTTTTATTTTGTATCACTTCATGTAGTTGAGACATGTGTCCTCATCACTTGAGACACCTAATGACACTTGCTCACACACTTGTCCAGAGATCTCACAAGTGTTCCATCTTTGGAGGGTTAGTCATTTGTTCATTCCTACCTTCCTACCTCATCTACCTTGCCTATATATATATGCAAAGTTTCTCATTTTATATTTATACTCTTCATTCTATATTGATAAACATGCTATTGTGCTTATTTTTTTCACTTGTGGAAACTTGTTTCATCCTCTTGGTCTTGGCATTCTCCAACACTTTGCACTCTCTAAAATGACATTAATAAAATTGAATGTACATGCCAAATTGATGTTATTTAAAACTTACACCTTGGACTTCTCTTTTGTTGTGCTATATTATCAATAATTTATACATTGGTCTTTTTAGTTTCTATGCCAATTATCTATATGGAGTTCCACCATATTATGTCCCTAGCACCATTACTTGAGATTAACTTTCCATTCATTTAAACACCATGAGCTAGTAAACACTTGATATGTAAATCTTAGATATCCTTTTAGCCTCCAAGACATATTAGTGCCATTTAGAAATGTCAAGAAAACACTTGGATTAATTCATACCAAATTATGCAAGCCTTTCCCTCATATCATATTGGCTTCACTAATCTTTGGTATTGCTTCATGTGAAATAGATTTTGTGTGAGCTTCAAAGTAGGTTGCATCCTCAAATCCACTAGTGCAAGTCACTTCACCATACAATGATTTCAACTACAACCTTATAATATCTCTTAACTTTTAAATTTAAGTTGCATGTTGAGCCTACCTTATAAACGTGCAACATTTCCATCATAAACTATTTTTAAATTAGTACATAAAAATTTGCACAACACTAACCAAAATTTATTCCCTTGAACTATAAATAATAATTAGCCACCAATCCGTGTGCTTTTCAATACTACCTTCACAATTTAAATTATGGAAATTACATTTACAACCATCAGGTTTCTTAACTTTAGGAAATTAAATCAAATCCAAAGCTTTATTTTTCTCTAAGGATATCATCTCCTCATCAAGGAATTCATCTATTACTTCCTATCCTTTGACATAATTGGTCCCTTCATAGTTATAAGACCATGAATAATAATAAACAAAATAATTTAATGCAATTAAATTTAAGTGAGTTGTGCCTCTCAAGTTGTATTCCTTATTGAGTAGACCTTATAGTTAATGAGGTATAAGGTTTTTATTCTTTCTTTAAATAATCCCTTAAATCAGGTCCATCTTGAACCTTTAATTCAGTTTTGGGTGTAGTATTGAGATCAAACTACATCGCTATTTCCCCTTAGACATAAATTACATAGGCCTGGGAGAAGATATAATATCTCCAAAGATAATTTTTTTTATTGTACATTACATTATTCATCTTATTATTCTAATGCTTGTATCCCTTCATTCACATCACTATAACTAAATGTGAAGATACATTTCTTTGTGTAATGTCATAGAATTGTACCTAAGGGAAATTCCACATTTTAGCACTTTGCCTAGCATTTATGACACCTAAACACATTAATGGAAAAAATCCCATGGGTCAAAATTTCACAATTCTAGCTCTATGTGGACCAATGACAAAGCAATAGTAGCCTAATGACACTTTTCCCGAAAACTTATGCTTTGGATGCCTACGCGACGCGCTAGCGTCCAAGCAGATTTTTGAGTTTGAAATGGGGAGTTTCAAATCTTTAATCTTGACACGTGTCCCAACAGTCAAAGTTTCAGGTATAACAACTCTTTTCTGCCCTTACATACAAAAAAACTCATCATTTTCTCTCATTTTGGGGGTTCATTCATTCAATCAAGCTTCTCTCTTCAACTTCAATCTCTTTCACTCTTGACAACAACACTTCTACAAGAAAAGCTCTACTGGATTGAGGTCCCTCCAATAGCCAAAGCTCTAGCCAGCATTCAATGGTGCATCCTTGTGTTCAAGAGGTGGTCGAGGCTTGTTGGTAACACTCTCACTCTTTTCCATTTGTGAATAGATTAGATCTCTTTGTTTATTTACTACTTGGTGGTGTGGGTTCTCCTCCTGAAGTGGGTTTTTCTTTTACCACCGCCTTTGTCTGTTTCAGTTACACTCTCTTTCTATCTATTTTTTCGTGGAGGTGGGAACACCAAAGCAGGGGTCTAATTGTGGAAGGCCCCTATATAGCCCCAAGATTTTCCCCTCATCTGTCTTGTGTGTAGGTTGCAAAGCAGGGCTTGGAGAGAAGACTCGGGCATCTGATTGAGGGAAAGTTTTCTCCAAGTCCTCCTTGTACTTTCTCATAGTTTTTATTCTTTGTTTTATCATTTTGTTAAATAGACCTTAGATCTAGGCTAAGAAGTGAAACTTTATTCTACCTACCTAAGTGCCTGAGTTCTTTGTTGCTTAGGATGCCAGTGTGCCATTTGGACACCAGCATGTCGCGTTGGCATCCTGAATCTGCACTATTGTCCTCTGGCCAAGAGCTCCTCTGTCAGAGGTAGAAATCTAAAAGTTTTAATCTCTCAGAATCTAAAGTATTTTTCTCTGATAGTTAACCTGTACACATTTTCTTTGCAATTTATTCATTCAGCTTATGTTGAGGTGGATAAGGGTAGTTTGTTCCCTTGGATTCTCTTGAGAACGAAGAGACTCATGTGTAACAAATCCCCCTTATCTCACATTTTGGTGAACCTAACGTGAACCATGGCAGATATATTTTTACAATATTTCCATGTCTATGATAATTCTTTCTGTAAGGAAGGTTTCAACATGTTGGATGACACTCTAGATGATTTCTTAGAAGTGTCTTCCCCTATTCATAAATCTTTCGAGCAAACCTCTTCTCTGCAGGCTAAAGATTCGATAAATGTTGTGGTGGTCTACATGGCTTCTCCAAACCCTCTAAAACTCGTCATTTACTTGACCCCAACTATCCCTTCTCCTAAGAAGAATTGTTTTGTCTATGGAATTTCATATCGTGATGATTCACCAGACTTGTATTCAAGGTTGGTAAAAGCTACAGACTCTACTTCTTACAATACTGTCGAGAACACATATAATATAAGAAGAAACAAACCTTTTGTTCCTACATCTCAACCTACTCAAGTTCCTACTTATTTACCACCTTCTCAACCAAGTCTTCCTTTAGCACCTAAACCTGTGACTAAAGCACCAAGTGATTATGATCTTCTCAAGCAACTTCGTGTTACTTTGACTAAGATCTCACTTTGGGATTTGCTTCAGACCACCGCAGTTTATCAAATGCTTCAAGAAGCCTTGTAGAAGATTCTCTTGCCTGCCTCCACTAGGCCGACAGATGTTAATGCACTAATGCCCCATATTTGTGTGGATTCATTGAATATTACGTTCTATATGCAAGAAATCCTGCCTTCGAATGTGCAAAAGCAAGAAAATCCTTTAATGATTATAGTTAATGTTAATACTATTAGTATTAGGTGTAGCCTCGTTGACACTAGTTCAGCTATCAACATTTGTGGTATCAACCTACTACCTAAGATTAAAGTTGTTTTATCTTCTCTAGCTGCTTCTTCTTTGTACATTTGTGGGTTTGATAATGTCGATCGGCAGGCTCTAGGCACGATAATATTACCTTTGCAGCTAGGCCTCGTTACCTTCCCACTTTGGTTTATGTGATGCCTAGCCCCTTACCTTACAATATTCTTTTTGGGAGACCCTGGATTCACACTATGGGTGTTGTAACTTCTACTCTACATCATTCTCTAAAGTTTTTTGCAAATAATCAAGTGGTCATAGTCAAAGCTAACCCAGAAGTTGTTCACCTTTGTGAACTAGCAATCGCTGGTCAGGCTTCAATTGTCTCCACTCTTAAGAATTTTATTCCATCTTTAACTTTGGATGCTATGATGTTTTCCTTAGTGATACCCTTTGTGGAGGTTGTCCCCGAAGTGAACAATGTTAAAGATGAACCACCTAAAGCAAAAATTCCTAAGTCTTCCCCGTCTACCTCTTCTTCTAAATCGAATGCTTTCCTTGACGATGATTGGTCGTCTTTGGAATTCTCTAAATTATTTATTAGAGAATAAAAAGCGAGTCCCACTTACCTGAAGCTTTTGATAATCTCAAATGCCTCTAGTGAAAAAGCAGATGATACTCCTATTAAGGAGGAAAATTGTGATCCTATTTAGGAAACCAGACCTTCCCCTACCGAGGAGGATAGTTCTGCTCCTACAAAGGAGGTTAATGTTTTTGAATCAAGTAAAGGAAACAGTTGTGCCCTTGTAGATGCATGTGATGTTCACTGGTGGAATGAAGCTCTCTATGTGGAACCGCCACTTTCTGAAGTTTTACAAACCTGCTATGGTTTCAGATATAGACTCGCTTCTTAATATGGCTATAGGTGAAAAGTCCTTGGATGTATTGAGCAAGGAATTCAAGTTCCTATCTAGTTCAAGCCTCATAAGTGCTATTTGGGTTTGGGATCCTCTATTGATCAGTCTAAGCAAAAACCTTGGTTGAGTGTTAACATGATTTCAGTTGAACCACTTAGTTTGGTCCATCCTAAACTAATAGAGGACGAGGTGTAGGATGAGAAGGTCCTTTTAGATTTCTTCTCTTAAAATGAAGCACTTGAGGAATTCTTAGGTGCCTACTCCCCTTTTCCTCCTTTCCAACATAAAATACAATTCCCATATTGCTTGAATGAACGAGCATATTTTGGAGAATCTGTCTTGAGTGTTGATGAGGAGGACCCTCTAGCTGATGTTTAGGATGGCATCTCGATATCACATCCTGGAGATCGTAGTTCCCTCCTCATGGGGGATACTACTAAAATCTCTATGGATCTTAAGTCTTCTAAAAGGATGATTAATATTGGAAAGTGCCCTTCTTTGGAAGAAGCAGAGGAACATTTTGATCTGCTACATTCTCATCTTGACATCTTTGCTTGGACGTATGAGGACATGCCTAGTATTGTTGAATCTATAGTGGTTCACAATATCATCTTATGTCCCGAAGCTAAGTCGGTTAAGCAAAAAATCCGAAAGATTAATCCCAAGGCTGTGTTGTTGGTTAAGACTAAGATAGAGAAGTTGCTAAAAGCAATATTTATCCATCCAATTGAATACTCCCCTTGGATCTCAAATATTGTCACTATTAGTAAACCTGACGGTTGTATTCGTATATGCATTGACTTTCATGATCTCAATAAGGCCTCTCTTAAAGATGATTTTATGCTACCTAATATAGATATGGTTGTGGATTCGATTGTAGGCCATGCCTTGTTATCTTTTATGGATCGTTTCTCGGGTTACAATCAAATCCTTATTAATCTGGATGATCAGTACAAGATAGCTTCACTACCCCTTGGGTTACTTTCTATTATGTGGTCATGCCCTTTGGGTTAAAGAATGCAGGAGCTACCTACCAATGGGCGATGACCCTAATATTTCATGATTTTATTCATAAGAATTTTGAAGATTATGTTGATGATATATTGGTGAAGTCTATAGCCCGTTAGGATCATGTAAAGAACCTTCGTCTTATTTTTGAGAGGCTTCAACTCTATAAGACGAGACTTAATCATCATAAGTGTGTCTTTGGCATAGACACAAGTAAACTTCTAGGATTTATAGTCTCTCATCATGGAATTAAGGTCGACACAAATAAGATTGATGTTATTGTTAACATGCCTCCACCCAAGAATATCACTGAGTTGTAAAGTTTATGAGGAAAGATTCAGGCAATTCGAAGATTCATATCTCAACTGGCTTATCATACCCTTCCTTTCACTTGTTTGTTAAAGAAATATGTTCACTTTATATGGGATGAAGAGTGTCAGAAAGCTTTTGAGTTAATAAAATCCTATTTGGCCAATCCTCCAGTACTAATGTCGGCTATGAAGGATAGACCCTTTTTGCTTTACCTCGCAGCATCACCATATGCTTTGGTAGCTCTTCTTGCTCAGTATGATGATGTCAGGAAAGAGAGAGCGGTCTACTACTTTAGTCGTGTCCTAGTTGATTATGAAATTCATTACTCCTCCATGGAGAAACAATGTCTCGCTCTTGTCTTTGCTACACAGAAGCTAAGGCACTACATTCTTCATGTTGAAACAAAAGTGACCTTCTAAAGCTTTGTTCCCTATAACTGACCTTGCTAGGAGGTTAGCAAAATGGGTAATGTTACTCTCTAAGTTTGACATAATTTTTATTACTTAGAAGTCGTTAAAGGGTCAAGCAGTCATCAATCAATTGGTAGATGTTCCCTCATATCGCTCCTTTCTAGGCTTGGATTTGTTTCTTGATGAGAACATTCTTGTAATCAATTATGACCTCGAATGGAAAATTTACTTTGATGGGTCGAGATGTAGATTGGCTTCAAAGCAGGTGTGTTTCTAATATCACCCAAAGGTAAGCCAATCCCTCTCTCCTTTTGATTGGACTTTCCTTGCACTAATAACATTGTTGAGTATGAAGCCCTCATTATTGGCTTGTGTGCCACAATTGCACTAAAAATAAGACATCTTTGTATACTAGGTGATTCTAAGCTTATTGTGAATTAGATTACGAGAACCTATCAAGCTAAGCAAAGTAAGTTGTATCTATATCGAGACCTCACTTTGTCCTTTCTTAAACGATTTTCCTCTTTCACAATAGACAGTGTCCCAAGGAGAGAAAATAGACATGCAAATGCCATGGAAAGCGCTTCATCCCTGGTACCTTCAAATGAGGATATGAAAGAATACCACTTCATGGTTTAGGTCCTTCGGTCTATGTTGTTTTTAATCAACCTACATTTGATGCTTTTGTGTGTTCTCACGTAGACTCAAGAGAATGGTTTTCTAATAATTACAACTATCTAAATACTGGAAACTTTCCCGATGATGTGACAAAGAACAATCACACCCGTATATAGAGGCTTTCAATCCGTTATGTTTTTTTGTTTGATGTTCTCTATCAAAAATCTTATATCAACTTGCTTCTTCGATGTCTAACTAAAGTGGAAATACCCCTTGCCCTTAAAGAAGCCTATTCAAGCTCTGGGGGTGGACACTTTGGTGGTAAGTCCCTGGTGAGGAAATTGAAACACTTGGAGTACTTTTGGAAAATGATGGAACAATATTCATTCAATTTTGTTAAAAAGTGCCTGCAATGTCAGCAACATAGTCATCTTATTCATGCACCTGCACAAGAGTTACAAAACCAAACCTCTCCTTGGCCAGTTACAAAATGGGGGTTGGATATTATTGGAAAAATATCACTTCCTTCTTCTAAAGGACATACTTTTATTATCACTGCTATAGATTACTTCAAAAAATGGGTCAAAGCCATTCCACTTTGATCCACGAACGTTGAGGCTATTTGTAGTTTTCTCTTAAACAACATTATTTCTCATTTTGGATTGCCTACTATGCTTGTTTCTAATAATGGAATTTCATTCAAGAACAAAGAAGTAAGGCAATTCCTAGAGAAGTTTCACATTCAACATAGATTTTCTACACCATATTATCCTCAATCCAATGGCCAAGCAGAAACATCTAATAAGAATCTTGAGCTCATTCTTCACAAAATAGTCAATAAGCATGATAAAAATTGGCATGTTCAATTGACATATGCTTTGTGGGCTTATTGTATGAATGTTTGTACACCGACGAGAACAACACCTTACAACCTTGTGTATGGTGCTAAAGCTATCATGCCTTTGGAGTTGGAAATTCCATCTTTGCAGGTTTCCCTCAAAGGGTTGATTGACGATGAGACTTACCAAGCCAATCATTTGCATCAGCTAGAGATTCTCGATGAGTGTCAATTATAGGCCCTCAATCATCTTAAAACTTATCAACGATCACTATCCAGGCAATATAATCAAAGTGTACTTCTTAGAACTTTCAAGATAGGTGACCTAGTTCTCTACGAGAATCAAAGAAATGTAAATGTGTCACCTAATAAAAGGGGAGAACTTAGTCCTAATTGGTTAGGCCCTTACATTTTCATCTTCGTGTATTGTTCGGGTTCCTATGGGTTATCATCTATAGATGGAATGCTCTTAAAAGAACCTGTTAATGCAATGCATCTTTGTTGATACTATGCATAGTTTCTAATGTGTCATATGTGTGGTGTTCACTCTTTAAGGGTTGTAGCATTGTATATGTTGACATTATTCATTAACATGTTATGATTTTTTTTGTTTTGTTTTGTTATGATGTTATGATGTGTGTGTGTGTGTGTGATACATACATGTATCTTATTATGTTGTATATCTATGCATTACATTATATCTTTTAAGGAAATTAGATCATTATTGCATTTAATTAACATACATCCATGTGTGTTAATTAAATCATGATAGTATCTAATGTAAACATACATTCATATACATACATAACATCCATAGCATCAACATACATGAAAGTAAAGAAACATACACATTAAAATATACAATGCCATAATGTTGGAATTAGTATCTCGTTTATATATATCAAATGTCATGTACATGTATCGGGCCACTATCATAAAAAATGAGTGGCTATTGAATACGTGTATCAATGTTTGTACAAAAAAGATCTACAAATATATGTCATGACTATAAAACTGATATACAAAATGGAGCTCTCTAAGGCTGAGGCATGTGGCTCCCATAACCCTCTAGCTGTGGCCTAGGTAGGGGTTATACAGTGGAGATAGATCTGGAGTGGTGTGAATGTGATCTGGATAGGGTTGCACGCATCCCCCTGATCTCTCCCTGAAGAGAGCATATATGCATCTGTGCCTACAACAACTCATGTTGCAGTTGTTGATCACTTATCGGGATCATGACTATTGGTTGTCCCGCAAGGTCATCAAGATGGCTTTGAAGGGCATCACATGCCTGCTCGGCGACATGAGCCCTCATCACGACTGTTTCTCACTATGCGAGTGTCATCTGCATCTCCCCTGATAGCTGGTCATACTGCCCTTGCACTATGGTGACATCATTTGTCCTCTATACTACCTTTGCTTGTGCCTCCTTTTATGCAGTCCTCAAATGTGCTATCGACTCTAAAAGGTGGACATATTGTCCCATAGAAGCTGGTCAGTAGGCATCTAGAACTATCTCTTGGATAGGCATGACAGGGGCCACCTCTGATATGCAATGAAGAACCTAGTCCATCCCTAAGTATCCACTACAACCATAGAAGCAAAAAGTACATCAACATCACGAAGTGTATGAAATCAAAACATGATATGTATATACATGAGATAGAAACTAAAGAAGTTGAAATGAAATAACATAAATAATTGTCATACCTGGGTCCCCTAGATGCCATAAGGAGAGGAGGTGCACTCGATCCTACACCGTCGATGTCGAGAGCTACTCCAGATGTGGCAAGGGTCGATGGTGTTGATGAAACAAGAGTGGCTAGTGGAGGGGATGACATCCTCTGTCACCTCTCATATCTCAATGGCGTCACCCTAGCCTCCTCATCTTGCTCCTAATCCTCCTCATTGTTGCTACCTCTGCCTCTATCGGGGTGGTTGTGGTGGAACATCCCCCTGCAAGCTAAGATCCCCTCCCGGGGCATCCGCTGGAAAAACTAGGGTGGGATGTGTCACCCACCACATTGAAAAGGCTCATTCCATGTCGATACTGTCTAATGTGCCCATAGGCAGCAGGTCAATATTGTCTGCATCATCGTTGGAGAGGTCAACATCTGCTAGGATAGGGATTGGATGGTCCTCAAGCCTTGTCGCACTTCACACAGCTCGGGTGTATGTCGACACTGGAGGGGGATAGTTTGGACTCACCCATGTTGTTGCATGAACTAGCTCCAGTAGTATGGCATAATCACAAAATCTATACGACCGAGGATGAATCGATCGTGTTGTAGGTTCTGGAGGAACTTACAATCATCCACCTACCAAAAGCGTTGGTAGGGTATCCATCTGATCCTATCTGGCGTCAATGTGTTGAATTGTAGCAATCAAAATTACAAGTCACCGTGCCTCCACTTCCAAGTGAGCTCATACTAGTGGGCCATTAGGACAGTGTAGTTCCACACTTACAAATATATCTCTACCCCGGTGCACGTGATGTGGGAAAAATCCCACACTTGAAGTAGTGTGCATGTTGTGAGGTTGTGGTACTCATAGTGGATGTACCAGTTGAGCTCCTAGTAGAGGCACACTAGCATGTTGGGCCCCCATGAGAATATGGTCCATCACTCCACCATTACCCTAATGGTGTGGACAAGACCCCCATATAGGTGAGAGCCTCATGCATCAATGGTGACCCTCATGGTGACAGTAACCACCATGACGCAACGTATCAGAGGGGCAATGGTCCAAGCTTGGTCAAACCATCAAGTGTAAATGTGCTTGGTCCAGTCCCCACCATCCATCTAGCCAGAGCAATATAGGACCCTATCTAATCGCTCATGTGGTGAGCTAGAATCATCAATCACCACCTATCACCCATGGATGGAAGTTTGAGGATACAGTAAACATCCTCCAGCATAATGGTCATCTCCCTAGTCGGTAACTAGAAGCTAGAGGTCGTGGCATCCCATTGCTCCATCAATGCCATCAACATGCGGTCATGGTATAACATCTCTAGCATGGTATATACCTGCCAGATCCTGACCCGCTATAGAAGGGAGACCTCATCATCAGTCATTTGGTCCCTCTAATCTCATAGTAGGTGAAGCACCTACCCTATGGGATGCTCCCTGATCTCTAGATAGTCCCATGAAAGAAGAAGCAAATGTGTGTCAGTACATGACAAATTTTGAAAAAATATAAGTAAAAAGTATTCAAGGATGCATGTGCGCCATCCAGGGATGACAACATGCCCCTTGGATTCCAACGTGCACGGAAGATGTGCATGCACGTGCCAAGGATGCTTGTGCACCAAAAGTTCTAAAAACATGCAAAAAATCACTAAAAAATGACTAACAAAATAGTTTCAGGGCCTACCTGGTCGACCTCGACATCCTCGACAATGTTTGCATGTAGTTGGTCTAGCCTTGGATCCTCATAACCATGTTTTCTTTGCATTTTGATGACTTTTCTCTCACAAAATTCAACAAAATCCTCACAATGAATAGTGCAAATGACCCTTCTCAGGGCCCACCTAGGTATTGTTAGCTCTCAAATTTGCACCCTTGCTAAGTTGCAAAACTTAGCAATTTGGAGTAACATGGGAACACTCCTAGGTTGTGGGTAAACTTGGAGTGGACCTCCAGATGAGGTTGGCTCCTAAATGGTATCCCCTAAACTATCCTACTATTTTTCCAAGGAAAAGGGTAAGAAAGAGTACATGAAAATGAAACTAACCCTATGGTGATACACCAAATTTGATTTCTTAGACCTATATAGCATTTTTAACACACAAATTTCTCAATAGCTGAGGTTGACTTACCACAACTCAGATATTTTAACATATCAATGCATAAATGTTTTGTAAGGAAGCTTGGCTCACTTGTCACTTTGAAGGGAAAAAAGCTTCCACAACTAAAATAACTATTGAACTAGTGCACAACGTACAACCTGCAAAACATATGTTTCCTTTGCCTAAAGGTGCTAAAAAGAGACAAACATTTAAGAAATTATAAAAATTCACAAGAACATTCATCAATCAAACACTGCACACTATGAAACAGCTTCTACGAAGGTGAAAATGTTGAACTTCATTGATAGTAAAGGTGTTACCAATTCTATACATGCCTGAGACTGAGTTACAATACTATCTTTTTCCTATAAGAGCTACAAAATAAGCCACCATACATGTTGAAAAGAAGAAAGAACTAACTTCAAAAACTCTATTTGAAGTTACTTATGCTTTTTTGAAAAACTTCCCCACACATATGCTTCTAGAAGCTTTTGGTCAGATGCCCCAGAAAAAGCCAAAAACAAAGCACCAAAAACCCCTCCAAAAGGTCACCAAAATGAAGAAAAGTCAAGTCATGACCCAAGTCACACTAAAAGCATGAGAAACTACCTCCAAATGCACTCATTCTCTCCAAAAGCTCAGTAAAAAACAACCCACACTTCCCACATGTTGGTCAACCTCCTCCAAATCCCCCATATGCATGACACAAGTCATTATTGTTCAAACATGTCTCCAGCTGTCTTGATTCATACCTTTGGTGTGTTTGCAAAAGCACAAGCCTCAACTAAACTCAAAAAGAATATTGTCCTATCAGCATATGTTTTTATACTTTGCATTAAAAATAACACTTTGACTAAGTGATTTGTAATTATATCACTTAATCAAAATGCTTTACATTTTGGTTTGATGAAAAATATTACATTAACACCCTTGTGCCTTTGAAACAAAGCAAAGTGAATAAGGCCAAGATTCGGCCCAAATGGGAGACAATGCAAAATTTAACTAACTCCCAAAGGACTCCTATGCAAATAGCATAAGCAAGGTATAAGGGTTGGAGTGTCACCATGGCATACCTTACATAAGGCATAATTTTGTGTTTGAATTTTTAAAGAAAGGAAAGAAATCCTATTGTTTAGCCAAGGGTATTAGTTCAAGTTTGCAAAAATAAAATGAAGGAAAGAAATGCCTTAACCCTGTCGGCATATCTTTAGGGTAAAAAACCCTAGACAAAAAACAAAGAAAAGTTAGCAAAATCCTTTCATTTTTTCCATCGAGCTTTCTGGAAGCTCTCTCCTACCGCCGACATAGGGCTTTCATCATGGCTTTTCTAGATTTTCCATGGCGGTTTCTAAGTGCTACAGAGAGATTTTCAATAGATTTATGTGCAAGATCAAAATGCAGAAACTCGGGTAATCCTTTGGTAAAGACACTTTGTCATTTCTATTCCATTTTTTGTACAAGAATGCTTAACTCGAGCTCAAAATATTGAAATATGATGAATATTTTTTTGCTCCTGCCATGAACTCTCTGTATTTCATGCATTTTCTATAGAAAAAATGGAAGAAACTCTTCTCTATTATGGTCATGGCTTCATCTTTCTATGGCTTTTTGGATTTTCACATAAGCATCTTAAAAGAAAATATTAAAAATGTTTCTTTCATTTTCTATAGAAGAATGCTCACTTCAAGCTCTTTATCTTTTCTCATTCATTTGCTTTGTGGTCGGCCCTTCATCATGTCTGTAAAGAAAATGAGGGTTTTGTTCATTATTTTCTATTGAGTTTTTCTTTGGTCTTGGAAAATATAAAGTATTGTTTGCCTTTATGGTCAGGGTCATCTATACTATAGATATCGAAGATAAATCTCCATACTCGAGCTCCACTCTGCACATTTTCCTTCTTTTAGATGCAAGGCTCAACCTTTTATTTCATAGCCACTAGGGTTTGCAGATAAAAAGGCCTTCACAATCTACCATGGCCAAGAACTTCATTTTTTGCTATGGGTTTCATTATTCTTGGTTGACGGTTCATTTTATTCTTCTCTACATTCAACCTTCACAAAACCTCTACATTTTGCTCAAGGGTTTAAAACCCTAAGCCTCTACTTCTACCATTTTGTTGAAACCTTCATGTATTTGACTCTGGTTGAAGCTTGTTGTTGCATATTCTTTCAAAAAGAATGCAAAAACACACCCACTCTACCTCAACCTCTTTACTTCTATTCATGATATAATGCTTTATTGGACACAATTTTGCTCATTGCCTTCATGTATTCTGGGTTTTGGTTGTGAGTATTGACAACTCCTTCATTTTTATCAAATAACTTGCACTTGATACAGGGTCCTACCCCTATCTTGATAGATTTGTCTCAATTGCATCACACATGGCATCTGCTCTATTTTTGTACCTTATGAAATATATGATATACACATAGAGAATACCACCCTTGTTTTGCATTGCTTGAAAACAACAATAATTCAGAAAATTATGTTGTCTGCGTGTTTAATCTCGACATGGACGATCCCTTCACTATGTTATATACCATGGTCCTCCTTTTAGTGTCTTATCATGTGTTTCCTTTTGACTATCACTTTTCTCCATATATGAAGTTGAACTCAATAAATTATCACCCTTCACAAGTGACTTGCCCCTTTGACATATAGAGAACATGGGTATCCACATGATATAGTTATAGCTTGTAACGCTCGTCGTGCAAACCCCAGAGAACAAACATTGCAAACAATTTTTTTTATTTTTTTAAATACAAAGTAAACATGCCACTAAACGTTAAAACATATTTGCATTGCACAATACATTATAAGGTCTAGTCCTTTGGGGCATGCGAGGTCACATCGCATAACAATTCTTAACAAAAAGGTAAAAGATAATTCTAAACAACTTATCCAATAACATTACAATATCCATTTGCAGAAGTACATCCATGTAATTATAAATAAGAGTGTAATTACATTACATATTACAACCATAATAAATCCCATCAAATGAATGGTTACAAAGGTACATAATTGATACATCATCCTTTAAACATTACATTACATGTTCTTGATAAATGAATTACAATAAATCTCCCATACAAGTGGGATAATACATAGTACAGTAACATCTGAATTACAAGGTGAACAACTGGTACAAGTTCCAACTGAAGAATGCTGAGAAGAATGGACGTTGATGGGGAACCCAACGGGTGCAGAGCATGTTCCACCCAACCACGCGGGTTATAAATAACCCACCCCCCGTGCTCAGAGGTAACAAGGAAGTAAAAACAACCATGAATGCCATAAACCAATCCCAATAAAAGACAACAAAGTACAATAACTCCAAAACAACATCAAGGATTACAAAGGACATAAACAACAACATTCCTGAGTCAACATAATAAACTTAGAGCCATAAATCTCTTCACAATAACCATTAACCAAGTAACCAAATATCAATCTTGAAACATTTCCAAATGAAAATGAAACAATAATCAGAATACAATACCAGAGGCAATCAAGAAACAATGCATAAGGGCATCTAGTGGAGAGTGTCATCGCATAGCCTACATGGGTTATCCTGGCCCTTCCTCCAACTTGAGGTGTCGGCCCCATCTATGGTTATCCTGGCCCTTCCTCCTACTTGAGGTGTCGGCCCCATCAGGTAGCTCATGCAGAGCCGTCAGCCTCTCATGAGGACGAGGTTACAACTTTGCCGACCACGACCTTCTCAGTCTACCATTAGTCTACGATAGCCCCAATGCATAAACGAGGTATCCAAATTATTATCTTATGTGTTTTTACTACCCATCCCCCTAAGTTCTATTATTAGGTTTTCACTTGTTAAACTACTCTTATGTGGGTTATCCTGAGCTCTTCCTCCTTTCGAGGCACCGGCCCCCACGAAGAGCCACTCTCCTAGAAGACCCTGTAACATAAACCAAAACAAGGCAAGGGTTGTACCATAAAGAATAAAGCATATATCTCAAAACAAAGACATGTGAGGCATTACCCATCTCGCTAAAAACGTAAACAAAGTCTCAACATACCTTGTACAACCCTTCCGAATATAATACTAATAAATTTCAACCTCAAGAGTACAAACAAAAATGAGGATAACATTCAATGATTAAATCACGCCTCTGGAACTAAGGTTCACAATTACAACAGGGCTCCCACATCCAAGGAAAACCAAAACAATAATCAGATGGTAATAACAAAATCTCCTAACCAATATAACTCGAGATACCATACACACAACTTTTGCAACACAAAATAAACAACTTATTTAATTGCATATACGTTCTTTTTTTTTTTAATAAAAAATTCTGACAACTCTAATTTACAAGGGTTCGACCCAAAAAGAAAATTAAATACAGTTGGCCGGACCAGGCTAAAATTCGATTTACATAAAGTATTTAAATATATAAATATATATATATATACCCACTATATATATATATAGATACATATCTATATATGTTCATAACTCATGATTTGTGTAGCAATATACTCACAACAAACAAAATAAAGAATATATATACATATATATATATATATATACATTTTCAAAGCAAATTTTATTATAGAGGGAGATTTATTTTCCTTTAACAATTTTTTTTGAAGGAAATCATGAACATTTTCAAAATTAAATGATAGGTTTTTCTTTTAAAGACAAATTGTAAAAACACAAAACAATTTCAGAAATCAAGTCTAATTTTCTCCATAAGACTTGCTATTCAACAATTCTAGATCCCAAAGTTTTCTTTTTCTTTCACAGAATATCATATCTAATCTTGATTACTTTTCTTTTTGAATTAGAAAACTAAAGAAGAAGTAATTGGAACCTGGAGTCCTGCGTTGATGGAAAAACTTGATGAAGATTCGCTTGATTCCAATAGCCTTTTCAAAGAGCCTTCGTTCATTCCTTCAAAATTTCTCCAGATTTCCTTGCTTGGATTTCTAATCTACTATTCCATTCAGAAGAACCAACCTCCCCAATACAATGAAAGAAATAATACAATTCCCAAAAAACCCCAGAAGTTCCAAAAATTCAGAATTATTATTTTTCTGCAACTTTTGTCCAAAACTACCTATGAATGCAAAAGCTCACAATTTTTCCAATAAATAATAGATATCTCTTCCCTTTTTTGAAAACTCTAAAAATCCAATATAGAAGAAATTTTCTAATTTAATTCCAACTTTTCAGCCAACACTTAACTCTCATTCGTCCTTTTTATCTTTTCTTTTCTTTTATTGATTTTTTTCTATTTAACAATACTTTTCGCTTTAATTTTGATTTTGCAAGCTTTACTTGCAATTCAAAAAAATTTATTTATTTTATTTATTTATTTCATAATTATCCTCAACAATCTAATTAAATTAAATTAACAAAATACTAATTTAAATAATTTAATTAACACTTAAATAAAACACATGAATTTTAAAATAAAACTTTTAAATATTTTAATACAAATTAATCCAACACTAATATAAACATTTAGTAACATCATTAATTAAATAAATCACCATATACAAAACTCCAACGTAAAATAATTATGAACAAGACACTCACACAAACCACAATAATAAATTACAAAAATGACAAAACGAAGACACACAATACCACTCAGACAGGATGGTTTGATAGACATGGGACGAGGTGACTTCCTTGTCATCTCTATTTCAACATTATATGTCGTTGGGTAATTTGTTGCTCGCCCTATCCTACCGAAGCAAGTGGAATCAAGACTCTGTACCTGCAATCCTTGCATACAAACAAGGTCGTGTACATGTACATATATATATATAATCAAAGCAACCCCTAAGCCTTCCAAAGAAGCATTCGTACAAACAACAAAGTCACCTATCAGATCTGGTACTACTAAGATTGGAGCACTAGTTAGCTTTTCCTTAAGAGTTTGGAAAGCTAACTGACATTGATCGGACCAAATAAATTTATTTCCCTTCCTTTGGAGAGAGGTGATAGGATGTGCCATCCTAGAAAAGCCTTGGATGAACTACTAATAATATCCTGCAAGTCCCATGAAGCTGCGAATTTATGAGACATTTGTGGGTGCGGGCCAATCCACAATAGCCTGAATCTTTGTAGGATCAACTAAAATTCCCTCACCTGAAATCACATGGCCCAAATATTGAAATTCAGTCTTATAAAAGTCACACTTTTCCAAGTTGGCAAACAACTGATTGTCCCTTAAGCACTGTAACACCTGATTTAGATGTTCCTCATGTTCCTCCATAGACCTAGAATAAATCAGAATGTCATCAAGAAACACAAGGACGAATCTATCCAAGTACATTCGGAACACTCCATTCATTAAGCTCATAAAGACTGAAGGTGCATTTGTTAACCCGAACGACATCACATTGAACTCGTAATGTTTGTATCGAGTACGAAATGTTGTTTTATGAATATCTACATCTACAATCCGCAACTGATGATATCCCGATTTGAGATCAATCTTAGAGAACACCTTCGTCACTTTTATCTGATCAAAAAGATCGTCAATCTTGGGTAAGGGATATCGGTTCTTCACTGTTACTTTGTTCAACTACCTGTAATCAATACACAAGCAAAGTGAACCATCCTTCTTCTTCATGAAAATCACAGGTGCTCCCCAAGGAGAAACACTCGGGCGGATAAACCCCTTAGCTAACAACTCTTCCAACTGCAAACGGAGTTCCTGAAGTTCCTGCGTTGTCATCCAATATGGAGCTCGAGATATTGGCTTAGCTCTAGGTACCAGATCAATCCTGAAATCTATATCACGCTTTGGCGGCATGCCTGGTATCTCTTATGGAAACACATCATAAACTCCTTAAGGAGTGGGTAATCATCCAATGACACCCCTCGACTATCCTTTGATTCCATATCACTCATAGACACTACAAAGAGCTAACAACCATGTCGGAAGTACCTTTTAAGCTGCATGGCAGAGATCATTCACAATGAAATGGGCCTTTGAATACCCACGATCTCCACCTCCTTTCCGGAATCATCAATGCACCATACTACTTTACGGCGACAGTCAACTATAGCATGGTGTGCACTCAACCAATCCATGCCCAACACGACATCATATGAGCCAAGTGGTAGGATTTTGAGGTCCACTTTAGTTGTCAACTCCCCTATGTTCAAACTACAACCCTGCACCAGCTTCTCTACAACCAACTTTGACCTTGAGGCCAATTCAACTTGCCATTTTATGCCTTGACTAGTTGCCACCAGTCTACATCACTCAACTACTAAAGGAGATATAAAAGAATCAGATGCACTTGAATCAAAGAGTATAGAAATGCTAGTGTTATGCAACACACCTGATGTCTCAATGACAGTGCTTTGGTGTTCTACTTGTCAATTATCTGCTATAGCAAAGACACGATGAGATCTCCCTGCATCGCCTATTGTTGGCTCCAATCCAGCTGGCCTCTGATTAAAACCTGAGGTGTGCTTCTGAGGACACAATCTAGCAATATGCCCTTGCTACCCACAAGAGTAGCAACCAGTACCTCTGCCAAATCCTTTGCCCCCTGATGGAGCATTTGATTGCTAAAAGCTTCCTCAACTCGGTGCTAACTGAAAACTAGGTGCAAGTTGCACAAAATGCTCCTGACGAGCTCGGTTCTTGTTCCCATCCCTATGAAACTAAGAATTGCCACCCTATTGAGATTAAAAGTTCTTCTACCTCGATTGCTGTTGCTGACCCCCTTTTGAGGGTGGATACTTGTTCCTAGAAGATCCTACACCCTGTGACTAACCTCCATGAGTTCCAAAACTAGGTGTAGGTGCACTGCCAATCTGTAATCCAATGTGACCACTCAAGGCCATGGCCAAATTTTCCTCTACCAAACAAGCCTTTTCAACTGCCATTTCCATCGTCTTCGGTTCGAAGACTCGCACGCCACCACTGATATGGGCCTTTAAGCCCCAAAAAAATGTTGCACCAACATGCCTTCATCATGGCTGATCCTTGCACACTGCTTCAACTCATAGAAGCGCCGCTCATACTGTTCCACTGACATTGACAACTACTTGAGATCATGAAACTCATCATCCCTGCGTTGCCTCCAATGGTCTGAGAGAAAGCGAGCCCTGAACCTGTTTAGAAATAACTCCCATGTGACCATACTAATGTCCAGATGTAACTTTTGTTCTTCAAGACGCCACCAAGTAGATGTGAAACCTCACATATGCATAACTACGCACCGAGCTTTGGTATTGCTACCATAGGGGTGCATCGCGAAGCAACAATCCAAGTCAATTAGCCATGTTTCAGCTTCTAGTCCTCCTCCAGAACCATCGAATGTCAATGGGTGAGCTCTCATCAAATCCCTCATATGGCCTGCCATGACTGCATCCTGATCTATAGTTATTTCTCTCCTCCTTGGCGAAATTTCTCTTTCTCTCTCAACCTGCGACTCCTCCTCTAGCCTGGGTCCCAACCGATCAAGAATCTCTCCAAGAATATATTGCAACTGACCGTCTAATCTAGGTTGTCCCGGTTCTGACCACATGAAGGATTGTTGTGAAGACTCTGTTGTTCCTCATGCTCAGAACCATGAGAACTAGGAATAGAAGGACTTTGTCAGTTTGCTCTATGACCAACACCACAGCCTCTACCTCGAGGCATATTTTTGCACAACAAGATAAAGGTACAAGTGAGCTCAAGAGTCAAACACAAGGTTGCCTAATGGACTTAACTACCCAGAGACCCCAGCGTTTGCAAAACTTGGCTCTGATACCAAGTTCTAACACCGGTCTTGCAAACCCCAGAGAACAAACATTGCAAACATTTTTTTTTTAAATAAAAAATAAACATGCCACTAAACATCAAAACATATTCACATTGCACAATACATTATAAATTCTAGTCCCCTGGGGCATGCGAGGTCACATCGCATAACAATTCTTAACAAAAAGGTAAAAGATAATTCTAAACAACTTATCCAATAACATTACAATATCCATTTGCAGAAGTACATCCATGTAATTATAAATAAGAGTGTAATTACATTACATATTACAACCATAATAAATCCCATCAAATGAATGGTTACAAAGGTACATAATTGTTACATCGTCCTTTAAACATTACATTACATGTTCTTGATAAATGAATTACAATAAATCTCCCATACAAGTGGGATATTACATAGTATAGTAACATCTGAATTACAAGGTGAACAACTGGTACAAGTTCCAACTGAAGAATGGTGAGAAGAATGGACGTTGATGGGGAACCCAACGGGTGCAGAGAACATTCCACCCAACCACGTGGGTTATAAATAACCCACCCCCCGTGCTCAGAGGTGGCAAGGAAGTAATCATGACCATGAATACCATAAACCAATCCCAATAAAAGACAATAAAGTACAATAACTCCAAAACAACATCAAGGATTGCAAAGGACATAAATGACAACATTCATGAGTCAACATAATAAACTTAGAGCCGTAAATCTCTTCACAATAAAACAAGACAATAACCATTAACCAAGTAAGCAAAGATCAATCTTGAAACATTTCCAAATGAAACTGAAATAATAATCAGAATACAATACCACAGGCAATCAAGAAACAAGGCATAAGGGCATCTAGTGGAGAGTGTCATCACATAGCCTACATGGGTTATCCTAGCCCTTCCTCCAACTTCAGGTGTCGGCCCCCATCTATGGTTATCTTGGCCCTTCCTCCTACTTGAGGCGCTGGCCCCATAGGGTAGCTCATGCGGAGCCGTCAACCTCTCATGAGGACGAGGTCACGACTTTGCCGACCACAGCCTTCTCAGTCTACCATTAGTCTACGATAGCCCTAATGCATAGACGAGGTATCCAAATTATTATCTTATGTGTTTTTACTACCCATCCCCCTAAGTTCTATTATTAGGTTTTCACTTGTTAAACTACTCTTACATGGGTTATCCTGAGCTCTTCCTCCTTTCGAGGCGTCAACCCCCACGAAGAGCCACTCTTCCAGAAGACCCCAAAACATAAACCAAAATAAGGCAAGGGTTGTACCATAAAGAATAAAACATATATCTCAAAACAAAGACATGCGAGGCATTACCCATCTCGCTAAAAATGTAAACAAAGTCTCAACATACCTTGTACAACCATTCCAAATATAATACTAATAAATTTCAACCTCAAGAGTACAAACAAAAACGAGGATAACATTCAATAATTAAATCACGCCTCTGGAACTAAGGTTCACAATTACAACAGGGCTCCCACATCCAAGGAAAACCAAAACAATAATCAGATGGTAATAATAAAATCTCCTGACCAATATAACTCGAGATACCATACACAACTTTTGCAACACAAAATAAACAACTTATTTAATTGCATATACGTTCTTTTTTTTTTTAATAAAAAATTCTGACAACTCTAATTTACAAGGGTTCGACCCAAAAAGAAAATTAAATACAGTCAGTTGGACCAAGCTAAAATTTGATTTACATATATATATATTATATGTATATATGTATATATATATACCTCTATATATATATATATATATCTATATATGTTCATAACTCATGATTTATTAAAGATACCTACAACAAACAATAAAGAATATATATATATATATATATATATATATATATATATGTATCATATATATATGTATATATGTATACATATATATATCTACATATACATACATGCTGTTTATACATATATGTATCTCATATCTTTATACATATAGATGATGCATGAATCCATGATACAATAATAATACATATATACATATACAATATGCATATATATGTATAATATATGTGTGTGTGTATGTATAAGTGTAACATATGTATGAATAATAATATATATGTGTGTACACTATATATACATACATATATATACATACGTATATATATGTGTATATATACATATATATATGTATATGTACATATACATATACATGTATATATATATGTATATATATGTACATATATATAATTACAGAGGGAGATTTATTTTCTTTTAACAATTTTTTTTTAAGGAAATCATGAACATTTTTAAAATTAAATGACAGGTTTTTCTTTTAAAGACAAATTGTAAAAACACAAAGCAATTTCAGAAATCAAGTCTAATTTTCTTCATAAGACTTGCTATTCAACAATTCTAGATCCCAAAGTTTTCTTTTTCTTTCACAGAATATCATATCTAATCTTGATTACTTTTCTTTTTGAATCAGAAAATGAAAGAAGTAATTGGAACCTGGAGTCCTGCGTTGATGGAAAAACTTGATAAAGATTTGCTTGATTCCAACTGCCTTTTCGAAAAGCCTTCGTTCATTCCTTCAAAATTTCTCCAGATTTCCTTGCTCAGATTTCTAATCTACTATTCCATTCAGAAGAACCAACCTCCCCAATACAATGAAAGAAATAATACAATTCCCAGAAAACCCCAGAAGTTCCAAAAATTCAAAATTATTATTTTTGTGCAACTTTTGTCCAAAACTACCTGTGAATGCAAAAGCTCACAATTTTGCCAATAAATAATAGATATTTCTTCCCTTTTTTGAAAACTCTTAAAATCCAATATAAAAGAAATTTTCTAATTTAATTCTAGCTTTTCAGCCAACACTTAACTCTCATTCGTCCTTTTTATCTTTTCTTTTCTTTTATTGATTTTTTTCTATTTAACAATACTTTCCGCTTTAATTTTGATTTTGCAAGCTTTACTTGCAATTCACAAAAAATAATTTATTTTATTTATTTATTTCATAATTATCCTCAACAATCTAATTTAATTAAATTAACAAAATACTAATTTAAATAATTTAATTAACACTTAAATAAAACACATGACTTTTAAAATAAAACTTTTAAATATTTTAATACAAATTAATCCAACACTAATATAAACATTTAGTAACATCATTAATTAAATAAATCACCATATGCAAAACTCCAACATAAAATAAGTACGAACAAGACACTCACACAAACCACAATAATAAATTACAGAAATGACAAAACAAAGACGCACAATACCACTCAGACACGATGGTTTGACAGACATGGGATAGGGTGACTTCCTTGTCATCTATGTTTCAACATTATGCCGTTGGGTAATTTGTTGCTCACCCTGTCCTGCTGAAGCAGGTGGAATCGAGACTCTGTACCTGCAATCCCTGCATACAAACAAGGTCGTGTACATGTACATATATATATAATCAAAGCATTACATTGTGAGAAGGAATTGCAACGTAGCAGGGCACTCGTGAACGAGTGGTGCTACACTGTCCTCTCACCAACTATTCTAACAATTATAACATCAATGATGAAATAACATTTCAAAACTAATTGATCACATTATAAAATAAATTACTAAATCACTGCATCATAGTTTATTACTGAAATCAACTAACATCACCAAACCATAATGTCATATCAAAGAACCATGTCCACTAATGAAATAGCATCATCACCAAATAGTCTAACTATCCAACCACCAACCAAATAATAAATAGTACTATCACAGTATCAAGTATCAAACCAAAGCATAGAAAAATAATAATTTCAACAGCAAACATGAGGGGTATTACACAGCTGCCCTTGGCTTTTCAACAACATAAAAGTGAAATTTCTTTGTGTGCTATTGAAACTTGTTGATTTTTAAGCATGTCCTAAATGCTACCCTAGTAGAGTGACATTGGAAAACTATCCTTACTCTGTTTGCTATAAGGTTTTAATGATTGTAAGACAATTCTTGAAAATCATGGTACCTATGAGTAACATTAAGTGATCTCCATCTCCATTCAATTGAAAGCACTATTGATTCAAAGATACATGCTTTTGTCCTTCACTTTTATGAACCTACACGAAATCTATTACCCGTTTGCTCATTTGACTTTTAAATTCATAGAACAAAATTTGCTTATGTAACCTATATTTTAATGGCCCATGACATGATTTATCATACTCATCTCCTGAACCATGTTTTTCTATTTAATGTACATGGTGATCAAGACAATGCAACTTAGTTACTCATTTGCATCAAGGTGTTTCTCTTTCCTTAATGCATGCATAGTAGCTCCATTTTGCATTTTTTGGGTTTCATTATATTTTGTCCCCTTTTCTATAATTGAACTTGATGCATCTGTCCCAACTTTTTCATCAAATTTGAACTCTCTAAACCTTGAAAAATTCTCCAGTATATCAACTTCTGCACAGTTTTGTTTCACTTGCACAGTTAGCCTCGTTTCCTCCAAATTGCCAATTATGTTTTTAGTTAGCTGTATCGGCCATGGTTTGTGCCTCTAGGTTATGTCCTTTGTGATCCATCAATAAAACTCCATATCCAAAATCAAATAAAGCTCCACTTATCATATGTGTTTCAGTCTTCATATTTCTCCTATAGCATTTTGCCTATGCTCAACCAAGTTCCTCATTCTTTTATGTGGATTTTAGGAAAACATGGGCATCTTTGTTTTTTTTACTGTGGTAATCACCTTTCAATAGTAGATGCCACTATTTTGATATTCAATGAACTTCACCTAAAATCATCATAGTGATGACCCTATACGAGAAACCTATTTGCTAATTGCCCACCTTAACCTGCTTCAAGAATGCCTTGTTCATATTTGCAAGATACTTTTTTGCTTGGGTAATGTGGAGTGTTGACTATACCTTTTCCATTTGACATTGCACTGTCCTATAAGTTACTCACTATCACAGGTTGTCCTCATGCATTAGCAATTGTCCTCTCTATGAAGACCGCGATTCTCCTGATTTAAATCATGTTCCTTTTCATGATTTTGAAAATTGTCCTTGACAATGACTATTCATGGGCCTTTTTCACTCAAGGTGATAGAGCACTAGTGATTAAAGTTCTTCCATTAATCCTTCATCATTATTTGGTATGATTGACCACTGTGTTGGGTATGCTCTTAGATTGGCCTCTACTCTTATTTTGTCTTGTCACTTGCAATCACTGTCAATTGTTTCATTTCACTAAGCCTAATATACATACTTTACTTCAAATGCAAAGATCATTAAGGCATTCAACTGCATTATTTTTTTCCATTTACATTGCATTGTTCTGTGGGACAACAAATGCAAACATGCTTTGACCATGCATTCCTGTAGAAAATCTGCTCCATGTAGCTTATGATAGCTCCTGATGTTAGTTGATAGCTCTTGTTGTGATACTTTTATTGAAAACACTCATCACCGCCTCTTGATGTCTTGAATGCAATCATCAATAAATAAGGTGGTTGTCCCATGTATCTTCTTTCATTGAAAATTGTTGCTTCATGTTGCTCATGACAGCTCCTGATAGGACTCGATCTCTCCTCTTCCATAATGATTATCCATGCATAGATATACATTGTCCCTTGCATTTGAAATTGTCATTACTCCCTTAGCTTTTGGTTGTCATCACACCATATTTTCCTTGACTGAAATGGATCCACTTGAGAAGATTGAAAGACATATCTAGTAGTCTAAGATTTCAAGAAGAAAAAGTTGTTGAGGAACATGACTAGTAAGCATGCTTCCCTGGTGCTCTTAATTAGTGAAAGCGCTGTATTTTGCATTGCATTTCTCTTCTCCATGATTGCCCCTTTGATCAACATGATGGCAACCTACTATTTAGTTCATTGTGAAATGATGAAGAGTAATCTTTCTTGATAATTCACACAGTTTTGTTGCATATTTTTAATCTAATAATGAAAATTGATCAAGTGGTATGATTCCATCTTGATTTAACGCATCAAGAATAGGTTTATCATCAACTTGATCAAGCTGCTCAATTTTGCTTACATTCCTACCCCTCTTAAAACACAAGAGGGCAACATGCTGGGCTCAACCCTTGTGGGAGCCACATTTTACTCAACATGTTGCGATGTTTAACAAATAGATCTTGCAATGATATTCAACTTGTACCTGCATAGTGAATAAACATGTTAGAAAAAAATAGTGCATATGATAGATGTTTATGATAGCCTTTCTGCTTTCTTGGACATCTGTGGTATGCAAACTATTTTGATGCTTATGAGGATCAGGCTATGTGTTTATGGATGTTTGCATATGTATTGATTGGAGATCCTTCATTTCTCTAACCAACTCTCTCTCACACATGCAGGAATTCTTGGAGCAACAGGGCAAGCAACAACTGGAGGCTAGATAGGTAGGAGGGGTAGAATAGATGTAACTCTACTCAACTGGGATTCGTCATTCAGGAAATGACGGGTCCCCCTTCTTTACATATGCATTTTTTTCTTTCTTGTATCTATAAATGTATAGTTTTTTCCTTATTTGCATTCAAATAGCCAGTCCCTCAACTTGTGTGGGACCCTATGCACTTATGATTATCAATAAAGACTACCTTTGCGACAATTGTTGACTCTCTTCTCTATTGTATGCATTTTCATAATGTAATAATGCAATCTAGTTGATAATTTTTTTATGCATATGGATGAAACCTACCAAAAAATGATATATACCTTTCATCTTTAGTTTGTAAATGCTATCTTATCTCTACCTGATTGAGGTGGAAGAAAAATTAGGTAACATGTATATATAGGCCCCCCAAGGCCCATTTTCCCTAGAGTTTGTGGCTCCTCGGTTTCTCCTGATTTTACCCCACTTAGCTGGGGGAAAACTTAGGAGGGGGCTCAAAATTTTCTTGACCATTCTTCTCGCCATTGTAGCTTCTTCCAATTTTTGAAACTGAATTAAAATTGATTCTTGCAGAAAAAAAAATTGCGCAATTTCCACAACTAGTCTTACACTTCTTGTTGAGTTAGTTGCTAGGGGGCACCTTTAGTACCGATCAACTCAACCTCAGTGAACTCTGAGGTACTCTCTTTTGGCATGCAAATTTGTAAAATTCCAAAGTCTGGGTGGAATTTTTTTCTTCTCTACTTTAGTGTGGCCGATTTTTCCCAAAATCGATCCCACTAAAGTGGGGGGAAAATGTAATGTCACAGAATTGACCTAGGGCCAATTCCACATTTTAGCACTTTTCCTAGCATTTATGACACCTAAACGCATTAATGGAAAAAATACCATGGGTCAAAATTTCACAATTCTAGCTCCATGTGGACCAATGGTGAAGCAACAACAACTTGATGACACGTTTCCTTAAAACTTATGATTTGGATGTCTGTGCGACACGCTAGTATCCTAGCTATTTTTTGAGTTTGAAATGGGGAATCTCGAATCTCAACTCTTGACATGTTTCCCAGCAGTCAGAGTTTCAGGTGTAATGGCTCTTTTCTGCCTTTGAATACAACAAAACCCTTCATTTGCTCTCATTTCAAGGGTTCATTCATTCAATCAATCTTCTCTTCAACTTCAATCTCTTCCACCCTTGACAACAACACTTCTACAAGCGAAGCTTTGTCGGACTGAGGTCCCTCCAATAGCCAAAGCTCTTTAGCAAGCATTCAACGGTGCGTTTGTGTGTTCAAGAGGGGGCCAAGGCCTGTTGGTAATGGTCTCTCACTCTTTTCTATTTGCAAATAGAATATATATCTTTGTTTATTTAGTACTTGGTGGTGTGGGTTCTACTCCTGAAGCTGATTTTGCTTTCACCACTACCTTTGTCCATTTCGGTTACACTCTCTTTCTATATGGCTATCCATGGAGGTGGGAACAGCAAATCGGGCGTCTGACTGTGGTAGGCCCCTATACAAACCCAACATTTTCCCCTCGTTTGTCTTATGTGTAGGTTGCAAAGTAGGGCTTGGAGAGAAGACTTGAGCATCTGACTGAGGGTAAGTTTTCTCCAAGTTCTCCTTGTACTTTCTCATAGTTTTTGTTCTCTATTTTATCATTATGTTAAATAGAACTTATATTTGGGCTAAGAAGTGAAGCTTTGTTTTGATCGCCTGAGTTCCTGAGTTCTCTGTTGTTTAGGACACCAACGCACCACTTGGACACCAGCACATCACACTAGAATCCTGAATCCGTGCTGCCATCCTTTGGCCGAGAGCTCCTCTGTCGGAGGCAGAAATCTAAAATTTTCACTTTCTCGGAATATGAAGTAGTTTTCTCTGATAGTTAACCTGTACACATTTCCTTTGCAATTTCTTCATTCAGCTTATGTTGAGGTGGATAAGGGCAGTTCATTCCCTGGGATTCTCTTCAAAACAAAGAGACTCGTGTGCAATGAATCCCCCTTATCTCATACTTTGTCCTTGAAATTAAACTATAATCTCTTCTCCTTTGGAAATTTCACATACACACCACAAAAAATGAATCTACAATGTTGGAAAGAGGGATTCTCTCCCATCCAAACATCCTCAAGGTTTATATCAACAAGTATCAATACATAATATTTATTGTTAAGGTAACAACTATCACTAACTAGTTTTTTCCAAAATATAATCTAAACTAGTGCAATTGAGCATACTCCTAGCTTACTCCATCAATGTCCTATTAATTCTCTTTGAAAATCCATTACACCATCATCTTTAAAAAAATATCAAACTTCATAGAATAAAACTCCTTATCATTGTATGTTCTCGTAATGTTGGTCTTCTTCTCCTTTGATTCTCCTTGAGTGCCTTAAACTCTAAAAACTTGTTGGAAGACTTCAAATTTCTATCTAAGAAATAACACCCACCTTTTTTAGATAAAATATTGCTATAAAACACATAATAAAGTGAGTTTATTTCTAAATGTTAATTAATAGGACCATATACATCACTATGAATTAAATCTAAACCCCCTTCATATCTAATAAAATTGGAATAATAGTAGTAATCAATTCTGATATTTTATTCATGAGAGTGATACCATTAGTGTGAGATCCACAAGTATCATCATGGACTTCCATAAGTGTCAAATTACCTTCATTTGAGTTAAGCCATCACAACAATGTATTGACATAACCTCTACAATGGAGGGTACCACCACAAAGGGTGAAACAAGTAGCACATTGGATGAATATGTGTTATTAGATAAGTTATGTGGGAGAGTTTGGGTATTGAGGTAATTATGTATATTATGATACTAGGGGGAAGTGGGATCAACCATATCATATACCATATTTATATCATGATGAACCTATTATTCTTTTGAGTTCATGCTACCAATAATTTGCATTAATTTTTTATCCTAGTTAGCACCCAATTTCGTGTCAATAGAATCTCATGCTAAGATAATTTTTCAAATGAAATGTTTCCCATATATGAAATATTCAAATAAATCAAAATTCAACATGTTTAATTCACCTCAAAGAGTCACATGAGCTAAGAGTTCTTTACACCACTAAATAAATTTATACAAGAGAATAAAAAATGATATAATGTTAATAATAATACAAAGCGAACTCATTCCTCCAATTCATATAAGTATGAGAATGCGAGGAGTATTTACAATAAATGTGCAAGAGGAGTCTTATCATGTGACAACACTAGTATGAAGGAGACCAAGTAAAACATGAATTGTTAAATTTAAAAGATGATTCCTATAAATGTGACACATGTAAGTGAGATATGATGCCCCTCACAATGTGGCATGTGTAAAAATCAACACCTAAGCAAGCTTATCCTATGCATAATAAAATTAAGAATAGAATAATGTACAAAATTATTATGCACCCTAATAGCCGACCCCATAAGCACAAATTAGGTAGATAGTGAAAATGTTGATAATTATGGGTCCCAATAGCTAAGCCTAATGAAGTACCCATGAATAAAATATTCTCTCACAAAAGGAGAAAAGGGGAAAGCTTGGGGGGAAAAATCCTCCTCAAGAGAGAGAACATGAAAATGACTAAGAATGTTGGCAAATGGTCAACGCTCCCCTCGATATTCATGACATGGAATAACTACCTCTCGTGGATCCTGTAGTACCCCTCCATTCTCCCCTGGGATGTGCAGGTAGTCTGGCTAAGGAATCGAAAGAGGAAGATGGGACAAGAGCTTCTAATGGTATTTTATATGTTGTGATTGAATTAATTAAATAAGGGTAATATTGTTTATTAAAATGTTAGATTAAATTGTATTTAAATTTTAAATGTTTTATTTATGTTTTAAAAAAAAAAGGTCATGAGTTTATTAAATGATAATTAAAATATTAAATAGTGTTTATTATTTTAATTAATTATTTTGTTGAGGATAATTGTTAGAATAAATTATTTAAATTAATTAGATAATGTGCCTTGCAAGTAAAGCTTGCAAAAGCTGATTAAAACAAAAAGTATTGAAGAATAGAAAAATAAATAAATAAAAGAATGAAAAAGATGAAAGAGCAAATGTGATTTGATATCTAACTGAAAAGCTTGCTTTTAAAGAATTAAATTCTTTTATTCTAGATTTTTGTGAGCTTTTTGAATAAATTGGAATATCTTTTATTTAATTAAAAAAAATTTGTGAGCTTTAGACACACAGAGAGATTTTATGAAGACAGAAATTGAAAAATAAGGGTTATGCATCTTTGAATTTTTGAAAGTTTTCAAAAAGGATTTTGGATTCTTTTGTTTTGAAATAATTTGAAAGGAGTCGGGGATTAAGGATTGGAATTTGAGATTTGAGCACGGTTACTGAGAGGAGATTCAAAGCAGGAAGGAGGAGCTATTCATAAAGGTCGTCATAAACCAGCTTCATCAAATGCACAGGACTCCAGGTTCCACTCTCTTCTCTTAATTGTTTTAAATCTGTAAAAGAAATAAAGAGGTGTTTTAGAATCAATCTCTGTTTGAAAAAAGAAATCGTTATGTGATTTAGATTTAAATGATTTCTTTGAGATTTGAAAATGAATAAACAAATAAATCTTCTTTGAAAAGAAATTCATGTTGAATTTAGAAATCAAGTTTTGCAAACACATTGAAAACAAACTCTTCGAACTTTCGTTTAGATATGCCCTATTTCTCTCTTTTATTTTCTGTGAAGAAAAGAAATTAATCTTCGTATTTTGGATGGTTTTGAAATATTATTTTAATAGTCATAAATATATTGATACTGTAAAGATGTGATGTTCTGTATGTATACAGAATACTGTGCTCTTTGTAATTGTTTATAAGTATATATATATATATATATATATTTATATTTATAAATATATAAAAATTTAAATATATTCATATGTATATTAATTTATAATATGTATTTAAAAATAAAGATATAAATTGATTTTCGTGCAAATTAAAAAGGACCAAATAGAGCCGTCAGAATCCGTACCAGACGGATGGCATTTGCTAATAATGATTTCCGTATTTTAAAAAAAAAAAAATTATATAAATGAAACATTATTAAAAATATTTATGAGATTTAAAAGTTAATGGGGAGGGAGAAGGGACGGCACCCTTTCCGCTACCCACAGGGCTGCGGACTGCACAGCAGTCCCCATACGGCAGCCTTGGGGTGTTTAAAATTTGTTTTTTTTAAAATTAATTTAATTTAATTTTTATTTACTTTACTTTGTATATATATGCAGTTTTATAATATTATATTTATTTATGTTTCAATATTTATATAATTTAAAAGTTAGAATATAAATTAATGGAATATTTTTGTAATTAGATGTTTTATATTGTAGGAAAGAAATAATGGGGTTTTTATGTATAAATATTTCTAAATGTTAATTTGTTCAAAAATGTTAGTGTAATATAAGTATAGATATATTGTAAATATATATCTCAGTGTTAATTTGATCAAACAATTGTGTATTATAAATATATATATGTATTTACATATTTGTGTTTATATATATATACTATTATATATACGTGTGTATATGTTTATAGGCATATATATACATAGATGTTTATATATATAAATTTACATAATTATAAAGATATATTGAAATCTTTTCTTTGTGGGTGAAAGTAGTGGTTTAAATGGTTTATTAAATTAAAATCAGTATATTATTGGTCACTTGGTTTTTTTTATAATAGACCTGTGTGATATTCATTTATTGTTGGTTTAGAAAATTCATCGTTTAGGTTATGATGTGATAAACCTAGCTTATCATCCATTACCATTACTTGATATACTTATACCAATTAGACTATTTATGAATTCATATTTATTCATTGCAATTATTAATATTGGAACAATAACGGATGGGCTATAGTTTTAGATAGCTTTAAGATTCAACTTTATTAATTGCATATATTATGTAGTTCAATTTATTAGCTATACATGGGTTCTAAAGATGATTGATTTGATATGTCTAAGGGAATGTTAGTGAATAAGAGCTAAGAAATAGTAAGGGATAACATAGTTCAAGTGTAGATTACTGTCTTGATTATAATTGTAAATGGTACTATCATATAATTTAAATGTTGATATTATATTGTTGAATTCTCATTTTGAATGACCCTTGAAATGTTTTCATACATTAATAATCAATTTGTATATTATATATTGACACCGTTGAATGTTTAAGTTTTGAGTATTAGTTTATTGAGTAGTATTTGACTAGTGATAAGGATTTGATATCTATTGTAAGTGCCTATACTAACTGGTTGTTTGTTAACCAAGAATGATGTGAAGTCACTATGTTTTTCCACGGTGGATAGCTATAATATATATAAGTATGTGTTTTATCGTGAGCTATCTAGCTAAAAGGGAATGTTGTTTTGCCTTGTGACCTTTCTTGTGCAAGTATGAATAAATATTTGAGTAGGCTATTTTTATTTTATTTTTGCAAGAATATGCTTATCTAGTTCAGCAGTCTTCGACTTCACCTAAGTGGGTGGCAGCCGCCTCAGAAACTGTCTGGGGTGATGGACCCTAGAAAGGGTTGCATACCCACCCCTCTAGTATGTAATTTTGTATGGGTCACATAATGCTTATGCATAGAGGATTGAGGTTAGTGTGTATTGGTGGTGTTGTGTTACTTTTGTGTTGGGGTGGATTCCTCCTTGAAAGTCTTATGAGTGAACCCTTGGTTGGTCAGTCAATGAGTTGGAGCAGCTCAAGTTGTTGAACTACGGTGCCTCTGCGAATTATATATGTAGGCAAGGCCATCAAGTGATGAGCTCCCGAGGCATTAGGTCGGGCCCCTAGGACTGTTCTTCTGAGTCTTGTTTGAGACTTGTTTATTTCTGATAACGTAAAAACTACCATTGATTTATATAGCTTCTCTTAGTGATCATGTGCTAACTATCTTTGATCTGATGTGTGTGCCAAGTCATGTAGACCTTGCAGGTATAGGCATTGGGAGCAAGGACTTGTCGATAAAATAGAATGTAAGAGGTATGTTAAGCTGACCTAAGTAAGTAGACTCTATTGCCAAAGTTAGTAAATCACTTCTATCTTTTCTTGTAGCTTGTTTGATCATTGAGTATAGCTATAAGTAGTGAATTGTGTTGTTGTTATCTTTGTTTCGTTGTTAGTTGTTTGTGAAGTAACCTCGCGTGCCCCAGAGAACTAAGTGTAATAGTGTAATGTAATGTGCTATGTGATTATGGTTAATGTTCTTGCATGTTCAACTGTGTTGTTTAAAAAAAAATTATTTGCTTGTGTGTGTTCTCTGGGGTTTGCATGGCGGGCGTTACAGATCCATTAACTTTGTTGGTTGTATTGGGCATTAACAGGTTGACCTTTTGGTGCAACGAAATCCATGGGGCCAAAATTGGTATCAGAGCCAAATGTGTCGTGTTTGAATCCCCTCAGCTTGCGCTGAGGGGATGATTGTTGGAAAATGTTCAGCACTCCCCTCAGGATTTGTGACATGGAATAACTACCTCCCATGGATCCATTAACTTTGGCAGTTGTATTGGGCATTAATAGGTTAAACTTTTGGTGCAACGATAATTGTGGTGCCAACAAAGAAACCCTCTCAAAAATTTTCCTTAAAATATTAAAAACATGATGAACTCCATTGAAAAATGAAGTTGTAGATTATCACTAAAGAAAAAATACTATATTTATAAAACTAAATAACCTCCTTTAGGATTAGGATGAATATCAGGATCAAAGATGTGCAAATCTACATAAGTAACCCCAATGACACTACTCGAGCATTGCATTAATATAGTCAAAGATGCAAATGAAACTTCATGAGTAATAAAATAACACTACTTGACATTGCATAGGTATAATCGAAGATATACATGACACATAAATTTGCACAAGGTAAAAAAAACTATCTAAACAATGCATGGATGGTGAATTCACACGGTTATACTACACCAAGGCATCAATTTAGTAAAAAATGTAGGTGTTATTGGAACCATAAATGCTAATCAACTAAAGAAGATATAAAGTGACCTCCATAAATAGGTATGAAAGAGTACTGATATGATAATTGTTCCATCTCAACATGATGCATGGGCAACCAACTACTACATTCTTCTAGTGTATGGTTGAAAAAAAACTAGATAGATAACTCACTTCAAAGTGAGTCCAAGGAATCGTTAGCACAAGTACAAACAATATGGTATTCCCATAATGTTTACAAGGGAGAGGTACGACAAGTCCACTAAAACCGTATGTCATAATGTAGTGTAAGAAGGTGAAGAAACAACATTATATTTTCTAAGACAAAGTATCTATATTTGAAACATGGTATGCAAAAATAAGGCACACTTGTGTGAAGGTAGACAAGGTTGTGAATGCAAGAAAAATACATGCACAACAAACCCCTCATGGCATTATAACAAAGGGTGTACAAAAATTAGGCACACTCACATGAAGGAAAACAAGGTTGTGATGTAAAACTCAAAGCACAACATACCCCCATGGACTTTATAAGTCGTGCAAGTACAATAATGGTACAACATGATATGTAAGATCCCCAAAATAAAAGTACAATGCATGACACTTTATAGGTAATTAAAGTATAATAATGACACAATATATATGTAAGATCCCCAAAATAAAATCATAATATGTCATACTTTATTTCACTATATTTTCAATATAAAATTGGATAAAATAATTCTTACAATGTCAAAAAAAGGATTATATGTTGAAAATATAATTCTACTATGAGATAAGAGGAAATAAAAGGAGCCATTGTGAAGTATGTGAAAAAATACATGCTTCAAAAATTGGAGTCCACATGCACACAATATTTAGTCCTTCAAATTCACCAAAACAATAAATACACAACAATATCACAAAGAAACTTAGAATTCCAAGAAAATAAAAAAATCAAGGTGAAAACTGAAAGTACCATAATGAAGCATGCAAAATTATGTATAATTCCCTAAAAATGGACATCCTACGAGTAAGAACAAGACATTTGAAGTTTGGTTTCAAAATAGAAAACTCCAACCATGCATGAACAAAAATCCAACTATTGATGTAAACATGACATCACTGCTAAATTTGGCAAGAAAATTGCCAACTTTAATGGTTTGTTAAATGTAAAGGTTTCCAAATACATATAGAAATCTACTAGATAATATTAATGATTCTTAAAATTTAGAGGGGATACTAATTTTAGAGAACCCACCAAGAAGACTACTAGATATAGTGGACCCACTGAATTTTTTCCAAGTTTAGCAGATAGTTACAAGTCAACTAGTATATGGTTTTTTATTTTTTTCTTTTAATTTTAATTAATTGAGGGGTTTCAAAATCTCCCCACCACCCCATGAATGGTGGGACCTAAGGGGCCATCACCCCTACTGTGGTAAAGGTCATGAACATGGGGTTATGCTCTTGCCCCATCCCATAGTAAGGTGGGGTCCTTGGGGATATATTGCCCCATCACAATAGATTCATAGAAGGTGGTAGGTACCCCTATAGTACCCATGAACCTTTAGTGTAGGGTAGAAACCCTTGCCCCCAATTTTTTTCATCATTTAAAAAATGTTTAAAATCAATATTTTTGTGTACAATACAAGTGCCCATATTAGTTTTAAATAAAAAATATTTGTACACAAATATTGATGTAGAAAGGTGCAAAGTCAATAGATACATCATATGGATGGTATAGATGTTGTATGGCCAAATAAATGGATGCTTGGAAATATATTTTTTGTATAATATCAAAATTCCATCAAGTTTATTGTTAATCCATATAGATACTAGCCTTCCAAACTCAAATGTGGTGTAATATTGAGTCATGACACACCAATATAAAGTAATTAATAAAATATACAAAAAAAAGAGAAGGGACTTGAATATTTAGAGCTTCAAAACCATGTTGAAGCCATATCAATGTAATGCCAAACAACCTTCTACAAAGGATAAGCAAAAATAAAATGTTATAATATTAATATTGATACAAAGCAAGCTCATTCCTTCAACCCATCTAAGTATGAGAATTAAATGAGAACTTATAATAAATACTCAAAAGGAGTCTTATCATATGACAACTAGGTGAATCACTAAGTGGGCTACTATGAAGCAAGCCAAGACCAAGTAAAATATGACATACAGAAGATGCTTCCTATAAATGTGACATGTGGGTGAGAGAATATGCTCCTCATAATGTGACATGTGTACAAGTCGACACCTACGAAATCTTATCCTATGTACAATAAACCTAGGATAAGAAGATACATATGCAAAAGTATTATGCACTCTAAGACAACAAGCCCCGTAGCCACACCCTTAAGCTTTTTTCCAATTTTGCCCATAGGTTCAAACTATAATATTATTTTTTAGTATGTTGTTTACTACTCTCAACATAAAGAACCTCAACACTATTGCATTTAGCAATGATATTAGCATCAATTCTAAAGAAAGCCACACTATGAATTCCCTTAAAATACACATCTAAATTATTCATTTTACATAAAATGATTTGCTTGCCAAAATAGGGTTGTGAAACATATTAGGAGACTTGGTTCTCACATCTATGAACAAAATATTGAATTTCCATGTCTAATGGTCTTCCATAAGATGTTGTCTATGAAGAAGAATTTTCCACTATCATGGCTCTACTAAGTTAAAAAACAACTTTATGTGGGTAGTAATGCGGAATGACACTTCAAAGTCAATCAACCATGCATCTTCACATGCATGCATACCAACATATATAAGAAAAACATTTCCAAGTACATCATTTGAGCCATTCAAATATAAATAATCATCTAATTTCTTTATAATAGTCTTCTCTTCATAGGTCTTCTTGATGTGATAACTCTTGCCACTATTCCAACATTTAACCTCCAACTTTATAAGAGAATTAGATCTCCCCTTTGTCTTGGATTTTTTTATCCCTTCTTGTTCTTGACCTTATTCTTGAAACAACCACCAATTTCCAAACCATATTTGGTAGACTTCGTGGATTTTCACCTCCTCTCTTTTGACAGCAAGGCTCCAATCAACTCCTCAAGTTTTAACTTAGAAGTCTAGTGCTATTGATTGCCATGATAAAGTTGCCCCATAAATTTGAAAATTAAAAAAGTAAGGTTGTACAATAATCTTCCTTATTTATCTTAACATGAACAAATGCTATTTGACTAATTATAATGTTAAATAATTTTAGGTGCTCAATCACTAAACCTCCATTGGATATCCGCATGGAATACAATTTCTACAAAAAAATTGTTTACTAGGGTTAGTCTAATATAAAGACATAATATTATCTTAGAGTCTCTTTGTGATGTCTTCATATGAGGTGTTTAGGAGCACTAAATATAAAAGGCACAATTTGATGGAAAACATAACCTTTCAATCAAGTTTTGCATACTCATCAAAATCCATTTTAGGGATAAAAAATGATCACTATAATTCACTAACCATGATCTACTAATAGGTCTTGCATTTTCCCATTGAAATTTTTAATATCCACTATGGATGTGTTAGTCATTCTTTGTACATAAAAACGATTCACATAAGAAAAATCCCTCTAAAATAAAGATTAATAACAAGGTAAGTGCATTGATCTGTGACACAATTTTGGTGCCAAATTACAAAAAAAACCGTAATAAGCCATATTGCACTTGCCAAATTTGGAGAGCGCCAAATGGATTGAATTTTGCAATGAATGTTTGTGAATTCTTTCTTCTTTTTCTTTACCAGAGAGACTATATACATTAAATAAACATTTAATAATAAGTTGAAATTTACATATGGACATTTACTTTCTTATACTTTAAGTTATATTTCATGTATATAGTTTCAAGATGTTTGAGAATGGTTTCAAATCTCTAGGAGTTATAATGAAAATTCTAGTTTTTGGAAGATCTTAAAATTTTTAGACTTAGTCAAACTTCAGTAGTCAACATGTCAAATTTCAATAATCAGGAGGTCAAATTTTAGTAGTCAACAAGTTATATCATTTTTCTCTCTCACTCTCTCGCTCTCTCTACTCTCTATCTCTCCACTCCCTCTCTCTCTCTCTCCCATCCTCCCTCTCTCCCCTCTCTCTTTAGGAGCTCACACACCCCTCTATCTCCTCCCTACATCTTCCTCCCTCTATCCCCTCTCTACTTTTCTCTATCTCTTCTTTCTCTCTACATCTCCTTCCCTCTCTACTTATCTTTCCCTCCCCCCTCTCTCTCTTACCTACCTCTCCCTCCATCACTTTGTATCTCTCCTCTGTCGCCCTCCCTACCTCTTTTCCTCTCTAATCTCTATCTCTCCTCTCCCTCCCTCTACCTACATCTCTCTCTCTCTCTCTCTCTCCCTATCTCTCACTCTCTCCTCTCTATCTCACCACTCTCTCTCTCTCACGCAAACCTCTATCTCCCTCCCTAACACTCCCTCCTTCCCTCCTTTCCTCTCTACTTCTCTCTATCTCTCCTCTCCCTCCCTCTCTCGACCTCACCCTCCTTCCCCTTATTTTTGTCTCTCCTCCCAATCTCTCTCATTGTTGTCGCTCCCTCCCTCCCTCCCCCCTCTTTCTCTCTCAATTGCTCCTTTTCTCTATCTCATCGTGGAAGGAAGGATGGAGGGAGAGATGGAGGGAGAAGTGAGATAGAGAGAAGGAGAGAAGAGGAGGGAGGTACAAAGATATATGAAGGTTGAGGATCCAATGTATAGGGTAGAGGGTTGAGAATTGAGGGTATAGGGTTGAGGACATATAGGGTTGATGGTTTAGGGTATTGGGTTGAGGGTAGAGGGTAGAGGGTAGAAGTTTTAAGGGTTTAGGGTTTAAGGGTTTAGGGTTGAGGGTTTAGGGTTGAGGCTAGAGGGTTTAGGGTACAGGTTTGAGGGTCTATTGTTGAAGGATTAGGGTTGATGGTCCAATGTATAGGGTAGAGGGTATAATGGTTGAGGGTTTAGGGTTTAGAGTTTAAGGGTTGAGGGTTTAATGTATAGGGTAGAGGGTAGAGGGTTTAAGGGTTGAGGGTCGAGAGTTTAAGGTTGGGGGTATAGGGTTGATGGATTAGGGTTGAGAATCCAACATATAGGGTAGAGGGTATAGGGGTTGATTGGTTTAGGGTTTAAGGGTTTAGGGTTGAAGGTGGAGGGTTGAGGGTTGAGGGTAGAGGGTTTAAGGTTTGAGGGTTGAGGG